>VOQJ01012054.1:0-10427 GCA_015052665.1 Apistogramma diplotaenia | reverse complement strand
TGATGTATATAAAAAAATAATTTTAAAAAATATATATATATATATATATATATATATATATATAAAGAAGTCCTTGCTCCTTAAATAGCAATAATGTAATCAAGACACTGTTCAATAATTAACCAACTACCACAGTTGCCCTTTTACTTTCGCCCCGTGTGTGTAGTAGTTTAGATAATTCAAAGAAAAGAACAGAGGCCTGTTAATCATAACACCTTCAGCTCAGATGATGTGATTATGGAGCTACATTTCCCCCCCAAACTGCACTGGAAAAAAAAATCAAATTTCTTTTCTTTTCTGGCTAATAAGTGTTTTTTTTTGTTTTGTTTTTTTAAATCCATGTGATTTTGATGTGTCTTTGTGAAAAAGGATGAAGTCAGAATGTGAAGAAGACCTTAACTGCAGCATCATGCTTTGGCTATGGGTGTTTCCATGTGTTATAAATTAAGTAACAAAATTCCACAATGTTTGTTAATGTTGTCAAGTGTTCACTGTGCAAACACGAGGGCTTCCAGTTTCTATATCCTTCCAGTTTTGGCACAGTAGAGGAGATTGTGCTGATTAGATCAAAGGTAGTCAGAGTATGTTAACACACGGTAAGAGCTCCTTGATAACAGGGCATGTCACTTCGCTGCTCTTCCTACGAAACTGTTTGTCTACTTTAGGGCCATCTCCTATGTATTAAGCCTCTTCTTCAGCATTAGGTTATTTGAGATACAAAGCTTGGTGCTACTTACTGTAGGGCTCAGCCAGTATGCAGAGTGTCAGCTGCACCATGCTCCTCACTTCTCTCACACCTACCAACTCCTCTGACACAGCAGGAAGACCAACGTCTGCACGCACAGTTCAGGCTGCTTCACCGCTTTTATTTTGACTACATGTTGATATTTTTAATGATAAAGTGCTTAAATACTTTTACATTATTAAACCTAAAGTATATAGGAAAAGTACATTATGACTGTTTATCAAAGGATTATATAATTTCCAATTTTGGTGTCCAGGTTAGCAAAGGATACATTCCAGCATTGAGGTGAGTGTGAGCTTCTGCGCAAGGCCAGCATTTGGGCAGCATTTGTGAAACTCCTTTCTCACATCCACGAATGAAAAGAAACACTCAGGTAGGACCAGATTCTGGACAGAAACAAATAAAAAGAAAGTTACAGAGAACAGCAAAATGACAGTTTGGAAATCTGATATGGAAACTGGATACAGCAGGATTTAATAAACAAGCAGCTGAAAAAGTGAGAATTTGGTTGGACAGGGTGCATGCACACTGGTGTCATCCTGAGCTATAAGACATAAATGTTGTTCAAAATAATGCAATAATGTACTACAAACTATCATACAAATGAAGTGATGAAAGGAAAAAAAATCTAGCTGTTTTTGGGGAATTATGGGTAAAGAATGATAAAGCAAACAAATTACAAATATTCATTTTAGCAAAGTCGGTATTTTTTATTATTGATTCATGTTTCATAAGACTTGTTTGCTTCACAACAACAAACAAAATTCAAATCCAAAACAAAAGCAACTGGAAATGTTTATAAAATCCCACATTTTATGGAACAACAGGGGGAAATAATCACCTTTTTGGAAGCTTCGGGGTGCAGGGCCTGGCGAATGACAAGGGGACCGTTCACACAGAGTGTGTACGTGCTCCTGCCAAGACATTTTACTTCTGATGACACCGACTGCTGGAACTGCACAGGCAGAAAGCAAGAAGGAGACGAAAAGAAACTTTAAGATTGACTGCGATATTTTTATCCTTCACAACAAAAAAAAGCAGAAGTGTGTATATGAAATGTCACCACATTTAAAATGTCTAAAAGTGCAATCGCTTAGACATATTTTGGTATCTCTTTAAGCACAAGAGAAGAAAAGATAAGAAGGTCAATTTGAAAACATTCTGTGATTTAATAACCTGGGGGCTTAAAATAATTCAGATTGTGTCACCTATTGTGTACAAGTGAGAATCTTGTTTTTACATTTGAGATTTAAAGCCAGAAAAGTGAAGGTGGTATTATGTTTGACATTTAGCTGTTTCTCACTGTGGATGATGCTTGTCTAACAGGTTTTGGTGTTTGCCTTGTGAGGGAGTGAGCAGACAAAGGAGAGGAATGATCACAACACCAATCACCAGCATCACAGTTTTACCTTTCAGCTAGCCGCAGCACAGCCAGACAAGATGAAGCCCAACCCATACGAGTCAAACCTGCTGGTCTTCATTTTGCATAAACTCTGATGGCCTCGCCACCCAGTCCTAAATACCATCACCTCCCACATATGCGTGTTTATTTATAACTACCGCATTCACTGAGCCCCTTTCCTTGTGTTTTGTCAACCTGTTTGGGTAGCAGTTAACTGCCAATAAAGGCCATTGCTTTGGCAGAATACAAAAAGCTCCATGACCAAGCACTGAACCTCACAATTCAGACCTATGCATTACAAGGGTAATCTTCCCATGGTTTCATATAAATCATTGTCAAGCCAAAAATAAAAACGGCATCAAAACCCAAGTTGCCAGACAAGTTGCCAGTTTTGATACCCAGCATACCCTGAGCAGTGAGGGGACACCACTGAAGTCCACCACTGAAGTCCACCACTGAAGTCCACTAACGTCTTCCCATCCCATTTACACCGTTTTGTCCAACAAATTACAAGAAAAACATCTAAATGTTTAACCAAAGCTTTCACCAAACCACCATGTCATGCTGGGCATGCACCATAAAATTAACTTGGTTAACATTTTATTATCAAGTCAAGTCAAGTGCTGCTGGGAGGTAACGACACATAAAAGGTGAAGGTAAGGCAAGCGAAAGCTGTTTAATCTCAGCAAGATCAGCAGTACTAATAACACTTTCACGAAAAGCTGGGAGTTCAGTTATTGTTGGTACAGTGTTTGATTTATTGTAAGCTCTGTTGACAGAATTAGGCACCTTAAACTTATTATATTCATGAAAAATAATTTGGAATACAAACCTAAGAAAAATAAACCTCCTCCTTATTTTTCAATGTGGCCCAGATTTAACAGACAACGTTGCAACTTT
Source organism: Apistogramma diplotaenia (assembly GCA_015052665.1). Lineage (NCBI taxonomy): Eukaryota > Metazoa > Chordata > Actinopteri > Cichliformes > Cichlidae > Apistogramma > Apistogramma diplotaenia. Next base: position 7,380 of record VOQJ01012054.1, on the reverse strand, counting down.
ATGTTGTTTTAATACATCATTCTTTACACGAATAAAAGATGAATGCATTTAAGCCAGTTATTCTTAAACTGAGGAGCATGCTGGGGACTAGAGGTTGGCTGATGAATTAGAGACAATTCCTGCTGATAATAATAAATGAAGAATTCGGTGATGACTAAACAGGCAGTGCTCGACTCCTCTCTGATAACGGCGGATGGCTTTGCAGCTTTCTGGATTCTCACGGGAAAGTCAAGGTAATGTAAGTTTTCTTGGGACCCTCAGCTTCAACTCATGCCCAAACTTGAAACAGGCCAATTTCCCAGGAACCTGTGTCTCCACTCAGTACCACCATATGGCTAGCACACAAGCAAAACATAACACACAATAATCAAGTAATTTCTCAGCTTCTCAGTCAAAAAAACAAAACTAAACAAAACACTCAAAATTATCTTTGAACCAAAGCAGTTAGACCACCTGGATCTCAGTGACCGACCAATTTCTCATGGCCACTGGCTATGTATGACAAATCTATAGACAGTCAAGAGTATTAGATGTACATGCTGGGGCCTGCTCCTTAAAACTCAAAGAGAAATATGGGGGTTATTTGGCAGCACCAACCATCTACTAAAAGGGAAAGAAATGCTTCAGGGTTAGATTAAGGGGGATTTGTAATTGCTGGACAAAAACCTAAGAGTGTTTTAACAGGAAGAAAAGTAAAGAGGGAAAAAAACCCTCATTTTATACATAAAAAAAACACACAAAGCAAAGAACAAACCCAACATTGAATGGTAAATGAGTTATTACATTACACTGTGATAGCCTGAACATAAGAGTTGGAAATCAACTGTGATCTGAAAACTACTTCTAATGCACACTAGAGGAAAGAAACTGAGTCTAAGAGCTAATAAATTTGTGAAATAGCAAGATTTTTTGCTGACTTCAATAAAGAAATTATGCAACTGGCAGTGTCACCACAGACTGGCTGTTTATTGTCATCATCTTCCCAATAAAGGGAGAACAACAACAAGTTCTTATGCTCAAGTGTAAAAACCGACTACAGGAGGAAGCACATGCTCAGCTGTGTACGAAACAACTACACGACCTAACTAGTAAAATAAATACAGAAACAATTTATGCAGCCATTTCCACAGACTTACTTTAACACATGACTGATAGGCAAAGCGCATGAAAACCAACTCTACTATTCATTGTTCATCAAGATGAAAAGCCTCCTCAGTCGGCGGGCTAGTCATCACACTCACAGTAAACTGCAGATATGACAGGAAAAGGACGGTTCTTCAGCTTAAATTCAGAGCTCCCTCAATCAAAGATCTGAGCTATAATTTGTGTATGTGCAGGAAGTCATTTTTCATCTCAGGAGTTTGCAAGAACAAAAAGTTAGAGAGCAACATAGAAGCACATTTTACACCCAGTCACACTGCACTATTTTGTGTTTACACCGATAACAGGACTAATATTTGTTCACAGCCATTTGTGCAGCTTTACCTTGGCTTTAGACTAAAGCCAGATTAAGCGAATGTTATAGAAAATGTAAAGGCACACCCTTCGTTTCGCCTCAGTGTTAAAACCCACATTTAAATAGAGCAAACAAGAAGAGCACAAAAATACATCAAACACCGATAGCAGAGATACGAGCCAACCTCAAAGTGACCACTGAAAAAGGGTGAGTGCTTCCACAGTGGGGCTTCTGGTTACATTTTATTATTTAGATCAAGTCCTTTTCTTGAAAGGACTGTTAGTGTTTAATCTCACTCCAACATGCTGCAGCTCTGAGTCAACAATGTTGTTAATTCAGTGATGCAGACAACATTACCATGGCTCACTGCCACACTTGCTATCAAAAACGGCTGTTCATTACTATTTCATGAGGTGATTAGGCACGTCACAATTTCTGCATAACGATGCCACCTTAAGATCTGAGGAAACATGATTTATATTAGTTTAAATTTAATTACATTTTCAAATGAGTTTAGTTGCCGTTAGTTTCCACAGTGGGTTTGTGCATTTTGGTTTTATTTTTTTGTGTGTCTTTGAAATTCTTTTAGTTCAGTTTTTATTAGCTCACAAATAATTTGTTTGTATCAAACTATTTTAAAATAACTTAACTAAAATAAAGACTATATTAGTTGATATTAGTTAACTAAACTAAAATGTTTTTACACATCTGCTTTTAGTTTAGTTAAGTTCACTTTAGTCAACTATAATAACCTCGCATATTAGTGGTGAAACTTTGTGTCTCACTCTCCCTCTGAAAGCTATTTTCATGGATAAGAGCGAGGAAGTGGCCTTTGAACACCGTCCTGTCAGAGTCTGTGCTCTACTGTAGCTGGACTGTTTGTATGTAGAGGTGAGGTAAGGTGGTGGTGACTGAAACAAACTGATAAGACTGGCTGGGAGTGCCTGGGCAGTCTCTTTGGGAAACTTTCAACACACTTACACCACAGCACATGTGACACGGGCTTTGTACTGTTTGCAACTACAGGTCAAAAAAAAATCATCAGTCTACATATTTTACATACTCACTGCCTTGTACATGAAACTATTTTGTCTCTATAGCTAGTTTCCCCCTTTGTGACAACGGTACAGTATTCAATTTGATTTGCTTCGCCGGTCTAATTTGCAATGTGGTTAAACCATGTCAATTATTAGTGACCACTTGGACTGACATTGTTAGCAGTCTGCCAGGCCTCACCTCTGCTAAATTGAGTCACAGAATGTCTTGATTGTGTTTGTGATGGTGTTCGCTTTTGTTGCATTTTGATGCAATTTAAAGTTAAGATCCTAAGAGGTTTTCTGTGTGGTAAAGCAAATCAGAGTAGTTTAAAATGTTAAAACTAGAGCATAATGTTTTAATTAGCAGGCATCTACATCTTCAACCATACAGCGGCTTGCTAATCAAGATTGCTAGTATTAGGCGATAACTTACCTGTAGCTCTCTACTGTCTTATCCAGTGATCACAATACTACGGTACAATACTGACTTCCAATCCCATGTCTTATACCCATTCCCTCCCTATGTCTATTAATATAATTCTTTTAACTACATGTTTGGTCTTAGTTATGCTTAGACACACCCAAGAAGAGCAAGAGAGCCTTGATGATGGGTTCCCATAACTTTATCAAAGGTTTGTGTTGGTACAAATCTGATTTGTGAATCATCTTTATGCAGCCTTTTGCTGAAATCGTCAAATTCGTGTTGTAACACTTTTTCATGCGATTCCTCATAATAAGAATGTCACAACATGGCTGCCTTTGTAAGCCAGTACCGAATCTTATCAACTTCAATCAAAACACTCAAAGCTTCTCGAGACATTTCTGAAACAGTTGAAATATTTTTACATATCGTGACACAAACACGTAATATTTCAGCTTCACAGCCATACAGGTAAAGTCTGAGGTCACAAGACACTCTTTATAGGCCGCAAAATGCTGCGTCCCAGATTAAACCCACACCTGTACGGCCAGAAACAGCCTCATTACAGCTAAACTAACCATGAGTTTTCTCTGGCAAACCTCAGTGGACTGCAGGTGGGATATGCACACTATACTGTAATAAGTTCCACAGCTACAGTGACAAACACATACTTTATCATGTTTCTCATGAACCTATTGTCACAGCACCTTGGTTCATGTGTTTGGTATCCAAACTGGCTCATGAAAAAAAGACAAATGTGACATTTTTTCTATACCCAGGTGCACCTTTCGTACTAGGAACTGAAAGCTCACCAACCACAGCTCTAAATTCATTAATAGAAGGACTTTAAAATAACATTAACAAAAATGGAATAGCAATCATTTTCACAAACTAAAAAGGAACAAAAATGTTGTAATTGATGAAAACTAAATTAACAGTTGCAGTAATTCTGATATCTGTTGAAAATGGCATATGGGATTGGAATATGCCTTCACATGCCTACGTCTACAAATTGAAATAGGGTGATGAAATAGGGTATATTGCAGTGTTTAATCAAGTCGGTTTTACTGTGGTGTATTTAGTATGCAAGGCTAAAGCATCATGCAAAATATGTCAGCTTGTCAACTGCCCCACAGTGACCAAATTAAACAGAAAGTTTCACAGTATCTGGCATCAAAACCTACAGCTGTGGCAAAATGTATGGGAGCAAAGTTTTGAACAGTCCTGCTAATCTCTCCAGCCCTCTCTGCCTTAATCACTCTTTCAGCAAAGAAAAGCAAGAGATGTCCTTGGGGGGGGTGGGGGGGGGGGCTCTGACCAGTGACCACACAGGTCAACACAACAAGTCTATAGAGAGAATAAAAAAGGCAGTCGTTTGTTTCTCTCTATTGTTAAACAGGTTGGAGCAAGACATCACTTCTAAATTCAAACTCTGAGGGCCACAAGCTTATAAACTTCAAATCCCTGCCATGTTTCCAACTCTCTGGAAAAACGTCCATTTCTCTCTGTTCCCTTTATCAACATGAGTAACGCTTATCTTAGAGTGACCAGCAGAGAGAAAGTAACCAGTGAAACAAAGGTATGAAAAGACCAACCTGATTGCTTGAGTTAATATTTGAAAGTTTGATGTACAATCCAAGCTAGAGCAGCTGAAGCTTTAAGCAATCTGTATGTACATCAGCATCTTAGATGAAAAAAAAAGCAACCTATTGGATGCCACACGCCGAGTATAATAATCCCAGAAGAGTCAATGGTTTAAAGCTACAGGAGGGATTGCAATAAAAACAAGAACAATGATAACTCAAACAAACCTGCAATCAGCTAACAACAGCACTAACACCAACAGCAGCATATTGTTTCAGCAGAATAATGAGAGGTTTTTAAACTATAAACTACTGGAGGGGCAGGAATGGCGCATGCAGTGCAAACATACACTCCTAAAAGGTGGCTGGAAATGCATGTTTGGCAACATGAGCACTTTAGCCTCCAGACAGTGGGGACATGAAGTGTTGTAACCAGGTGCTAAAGATGAAGCCCACAGTCTGTAAGCTTCCCCCCTCCTGTCTGTGCTGCAGCCTAAAACAGAGGCGCGGTCCCAGGTAAACAATTCTGCCTTCCAGATGTCAGCAGCATACATCAGGCCAGGGCAAGACCAGACCTGCGACTCCTCCTCCTTATCTCCAGACGCCCCAGGCTCTGAGGCTCTGCCCCATCCCTGCTCCTGAGCTCCTTCAAACTGACAGCAGAGTTTCACTGTCAGGGCCAAACCTATGACACATCTTAACCAAGTAGAAGACATTTTTAAAAAAAAAAAAAGAGAAAAAAAGGTCATGTGGGAAATTTGACACTTCCCACTCTAGCTTACAGCTTAATACCCAGTCAGGCTTGTCATGTCACATCTCGCTCTGAGCAAAACCTGTCAAAGATTTCTGGGTTTAATAAGCTTCTGGATTTTCCATAACATCAGCAGTTGCTGTGGTTTTCATACTGTATGTAGTAAGAGGAGACACAGAAGTTTCCCAATGCATCTGAAATGACCCTCACATCTGTAAGGACCAGCGAGACTCACCTGTTGCAGAACTTTGTCCAATGGCTCAGCTTTGACGATGTCGTCCAGAGCCAGCCCTGTCTCTTCTTTGCATTGATCTGTCAGCTCTAAAGTGTCCGGCTTGACAAAGCATTTATGAAGCTTCCCGACCTGTGAAAGGATTTAGTGTTTCATGGTGTAGGAATATGGAGGGAGAGAGAGAGAGAGAGAGAGAAAGCTAATTTACAGCAAATTAAAGACCCCCCACATACAGGAAATAAATTATTTAAAAAGTCAAACAACTGACAGTGTAGTTGCAAAAAGCACTTAATTGTCAATAAAGCGTTATTTCCATCCAGAAGCTGACATGCTAAACCAAGAAGGTGTGTCTGTTACCCCTTCTCGCCTGCTTGCTTAAATTTAGTCGCACACCTGTTTAAAAAAGCAAAAAAAAGGTGCGCTAACGAGAGGCAGATATAGCGTTAGCTAGCATGACAAGACAAGCAGGCTGCGCACGGTTTCAGAGAGCACACCGTGTTGATTTAAATGTCAAACTCTACAGGTTGACACTATGCCACAAACACTCTGGGTACATAAGAAACCGTACAACGAACGAAGGGAGAGAGAGGGGGTCAGAAAGGTCCGTACCTTTTTCTCATGTAGATCCACAATTTGCCACACCAAGAGAATTATTTCCCTCTCATCCGAACCCAGTTTACCCCCATTTGCACCAGCTGTTGCCCCAAAGAACACCACCAGAGTATCACTGTGCGAAGCCATCAGGGACCACAATGGTAAAAACTACAATTAAAGCAAAGATTAAAATAAAAATAACACGAGGGTTCACCTTTTCCAAGTGATAAGAAGAGCGAACAAAAGAACTGGAAACTCAATTGAGATAAACGAAGAGAGGAAAAATAAAGGGGGAGATTATTTTCAGAGGAGCCACGGAAGAGTTTGCGGTCAGAGACTCTACCTGTTGTAGTACTTGAGTGAGTCCTATCCAGAGATACTGGTTTAACTGGTAAAGAAGGGTGGAAATCCGTGTTTCCTTCACACGAACTCCATAACAAGCCTCGGAGTTTTTTTCCCTCTAGTTACCTGTGTTGCTCGGCCTCTGCGCGAGCGGAGCCCCGGAGGCTTCTGCTATTGGCTGGTTTGCAAAGGTGAGGGCGGGACCCTTAGGTGAGTGCTGTGATTTCATTCGCTAGTTTGTTCTGTTGAATCCGGAAGTATGAGATAGACAACAGGGCTCCATGAGGTATATCCGTAAACTGTGTAGTCCGTGAGCATATCGAATCTGCAGATGGCAAACGCAAGAGGGTAAACCAAAGAGAAACTCACTATCCGGGCAGACTTTTAATTAGTTTTGTGTTATTTAAATTTGGAAAAACAAACAAAGTGTACAGAACTGCTATTTTTTTTACCCTAAATGTTCTTGAGCTGCCTCAACTTAGCTGTTGGTTATTCTTTTATGTATCTAATGTTGAATCTGATGTTGGCTCACATCTAGTCCAGACATTTGAATTAACCCACATCATGCTTGAACCATTAGTTTTTCCAGCTTGTGACCTATGTTCCCTCATTGAAAATCACACTGTATTATTATTAGGGGTCTGCCATACGAAGTATGGAAGACTCCTCTTATTCTTCTCTCCAACATTCCGATCTCTTTATTGGGGTCTGCCATACGAAGTATGGAAGACACCTATTATTATTCCCTCCGACATTCCAATCTCTATTATTATTAGGGGTCTGCCATACGAAGTATGGAAGACTCCTCTTATTCTTCTCTCCAACATTCCGATCTCTTTATTGGGGTCTGCCATACGAAGTATGGAAGACACCTATTACAATCCTCTCCGACATTCCAATCTCTTTATTATTTGGGTCTGCCATACGAAGTATGGAAGACACCTATTATAATTCCCTCCAACAT
>VOQJ01012051.1:0-18422 GCA_015052665.1 Apistogramma diplotaenia | reverse complement strand
GGCCTTGTGATTACACTGGACTCGGGACAGATTCGGCCCCTTGCTGAATGGCTGCCTGAGCTGCAACACCTGGTCTGAGATCAGCGAGGAAGCCCAGAGAAGGCGCAATATCTGAGAAGAGGGGTTTGTCTGCCATAAGCCAGGGGCTGAGTGCTGAGCAGACAACTCAGGTTACATAACACTGCCTACTTCAACACCAGCCTTAATGAGGAGCAAGCCTTTCAATTCTCCTCACAATGACGAGCCGTAAAGGAGAGTGAGAGAAGAAAAGTGCTCGACTGCAGGAATCCCATTTGTATTTTCAAGATGAGCTCTTTCAGACAAAGGTGTCGTTTGGAAGTATCACTATGCAACGTGGCTAATCTCACAACCGAAGATATTGTAAACGACTGCTTAAGACCTCTCATTCGTCAGCGCCACTGTTAGCACTCATCCATTTGATCAGCATCATTTAGCACGTAAACACGCTGCCAGTGACAGGTATCAGAGCTGCCTTTCTAATCATACGCATTCCTCACCACTGTGGCTTGTCCTCATCTATCTCCCTCTCCTCAGAGGCAGCGCAGCCTCCCAATCAGTATGGATAATACCCTGTGGACTGACTACCACCGTCTACACAGGCAGAGGAACACTGGAGCTAAAAAGAAAAGACAGCTCAGGCCCATTTAGCACTGGTGTGTTGACACTAATGGACACACCGACTACACCCTCATGTTTGAGAATAAGGATATTATGCAAACATCTAGCCATTCCTTCCCTTTCCTCCCTAAAGCACAAGGTAGTGGGGGAACAATTGGTTTCATGGATGCTGTGGGGTATCATTTGGTAAGGTCTCCCTGTCTCTGCCTCTACTTTCTGAGCTGAAGCTGGTGGAGTTTAAGAGGAAGGGGTATTATCTCAGAGTCTTGCCAGCCCAGTGCACTCTTTGGGATAATGTTCTTATTGGGCGTGATCCTCCGACTGCAGAAGTCATGCTGTCTTTACTCAGGAAAGCAGAGGGGGGACTGGAGGTGGGTGGCTGGCTTTGCCCCAGCAGATTTAAAAAAAAAGAAAAAAAAGAAAGTTCCTGTTCCACTTGCTTAAACCCACATATTTGCAGAAAATTAGAGAATTAGTAATAACAAGAAAAGGGGTCATATTACTATAATTACTCTTAAGATCACACAAGAAATGTAAGGGTGGAAAATATTAGTTCTCAGTAGTAAGAAACAACAGATTTTTATAACTTGAGCTTATAGGGAAATTTTAAAATGAGATTTTTTGAAACCCTCTGTTGCATGGTTTTGCTTTCAGGCAACAAACCACATTTTTGGTTAATACACTCAAAATCTGTATTTTTTTTTAAATGTATTTGTATTTAATGTCACTGTTCAACAAAATGAGGCGTAGAAGATGGTTTGACCCTGTGACCTGGGGGTGGAGCAATCCTGTCAGGAACAAAGGCTCTATGGGAGGCAACACCTGCAACTTTTTATTCATATTCAAACTGAAATAACCCTATTAATAAAAACACGTGCGTGTGCATGAATTACATTTGGTTTTTTAAAGACAGATTTTGATTTCATTTATTTATTAAAACAGCATTTTGTCGTTCACTGCCTCGGGGCAAACTTATACACATTAGTTAAGCCACTTAAGGCAATAATGCTAACGCGGCGGTTCTCAGCTCTTGTCTTGGAAACTGCTCGTTTTAGCTGCTTTCCTGCTCCAACTCATCAGACAGCTGCAACATTTAAGTCAGTTAAGGGTGTGATGTGTGTGATGTTTGTGGGTAAGCAACATTATGTGTATGCAGACGATGATGTGTGTCGGATGCATGGAGAGGACTTTACGAATTGGAGATTTAAAGTACATACGCACACACACTTCCAGTTTAGCTATATACTTCCAGATATTTTACAGTGAAAAACACCTAGAAGCTAATACCCGACTGTGCTCTCACTGAACAAACAAGCCACTCAGGAGGCCATGCAGACCAAAGAGAGAACACTTTATCCTTTCCTTACACAGCAGACTTTGAAGAAACTTTTTCACTTGTAACTATAACCTACGTATGTCAATATTTGACTCAAACCCGGGCAGGATGTTCAGGGGAATCGAGAGTAATATACAGTTCCGTGAGACATTACAACATGGGAAAACTATAACAGTATGGCACTGTATCGGCAACACAACAGAGACAGGTACAACTTCGGCAGACTAATATAGTTTCTTTGGATGGTGCCACGACTGTCTCAAAGCTCGGAGAATTAAATATGGCATTATGTTAGTGCCTCCCCTGCAGCCTCACATCACAGAGTCTTTTGAAGAATAAATAAACAATCTATGATGCTTCAGGTGACAGCGCGGCATACTGGCAGCACCTCAGCATCTGATAAGGTCCATCTCCTTGCCTGTGGCTCGCAATCAGAGAGATCAATTTCAATCTGGAGATGTGATAAAGAGAGTTGACAATGCACCCCTCGGCTGTAAATACACAATGTCATGTCTGAAAATAACTGAAGAGAAATGATCTGAGCTCAAAATGTGCATTGATTTCATTGCCTCACTCCCTTCCCATTCCAATAATTTCAGCCTTCAGTTCTGTCAACAACCGAGCTCTGGTGTCAAATGCATAAAAAGATCACTCTTCCTGCTAACGTATGAGTAAAAGCTATTTCATTACAGTCATTTTTCATTACAGTGTGGTTTCTCCGTTAGCTAATCTGAATGATACAGTGTCGTTTCATAGAGCAAATGTGTTCTTTATTAACCAACGGACGTTCTAATGTTGCCTGCCAGACGGAGGTGATTGTGTTATCTGTGAGGCCGGCTGTGAAACTCTCCGCTGGGCTCCCGCAGCTCGCGGATTGTCCCTTACCTCTCCACTACCCCAAGCACTGCGTCTCCCCTGCACTCTAATTGCCTCCATTACTGTATCTGCAGTCAGATAAAATGCTAATTTCACAGCACATTAATTTCTCCAGGCTGAACAATAAGCAACACAAAGCCCAGGCCGCCTGTCTTTGCCTGGGCAAGCACGTCTGCGGCGCTGGGCTCCTTCCCAGTGGTAGAAGGAGTGAGAGCACCATTATGCACAGGTCAATGAAATGAAGGAAAAATCCATCGATTCTACATTTGAAAAGAAAACACAGGAGAAGGGCTGGGGCAAGGTGATTTATCAGTCTCAGACGGAGTCTGGCAGTCGAGCCTGGAAAATGCAGAGGAAAAATGCTCCATCCTCATTGGCCTGCTTCAGACAATCTATAATACAGTAACATCTGTCTATGAATAGATATAGCCTTTTAACCTCGACGTGTAACACGCAAAACTTTTTGAAAAGGCATCAGACATGTAGATGAAACTGCAAGTTAACTAAAAAATGACGGTCTTGACATTTGGCAGATTTTTAACACAATCATATCTACTTAAGCATTGTGGGGTAAATTAGCTAATTTCATATCCATCTTTTTCTTTTTTCCCCTTTAGGAGTTCATTGATCATTCCTATTTCTCTTGCTCTGAAGCACCCGTCTGTGTACATCAACCTAATGTTCTCATATTATATGCATGGTTTGATTCCTCCCTCCAGCATCCCCAACTGTCTCTGGATTAGCAAGTCCACACCCCACTTCACAGATCAAAATGTAACAGCTCCCATCGTCTAATGGCTACACAACACACTTCATTTATTCAACCATAGTTTTTTAATAAGTCATTATCAACTTCTTTTTAATTCTATTCAGCCCTCCAGGATAGCAAGAGTAATGACAGAAGTGCAGTTAACCCTATGCAAAATTTGCATTTGTTTGTAAAAAGCATCTGTGTGCGTGCGCCTGTGCCAGGAGCAGAGTGAATCCTGACCCACAGAGTCTCTGTCATCCTGGGAGAGGCAGATTTCCACACTGGAGAAAGGGGGCTGGCCGTGACTTTCTCTGATAAGCCCATGAAGAGAACCGGAGGGCTTGCTACAGTGTGTACCAATATAGACTCACATCAAGTCATAATTCTACTCTTTAATTATGCAGTATACAAACAAATGCCACTAAGTAGTAATTGAGCACTGTAAAAAAAAAAAAAGGTTGGCAATAATGTTTACAAAAATTATATCATTCATATTTTTTTCCCTTTAAAAGAGCTCGACAGTTTGGGGGGGGTGGGGGTCCTTTTTTGAGCCCCTGCCCCTTGTTGCTAAGCAAAGTGTAGCAAGACGTGTCTTGTAACTGGTCACCAGGTTTGCAGACATGTCAGGAGGGATTTTGGTCCACTCCTCTTCACAGGAACTCTCCTTCAGGTTCCTTAACTGCTGTTTGGCAACTCGAAGCTTCAGCTCCCTCCATAGAGTCTTTAGCCACAGCTTTGTCTCCTTGGTGGTATGTTTTCAGTCACTGTCATGCTGGTACACCCAACCATGTGCCATCTTCAGTGTTTTCTGGCTGATGGAAGGAGTTTCTCATCCAAGCTTTTATGGTACATGGCCCCGTCCATTGCCCCCCCAATGAGATGAAGTCATCCTGTACCCTGAGCAGAAGAACAGCCCCAAAACGTTTCCACCGCTGTGCTCGACTGTGGGGATGGTACTCTTTGGGGCATACTCAACATTTCTTTTCCTCCAAACACGGCGGGTTAAGATTTTGGTTTCATGAGACCACAGCACTTTCTCTCAAGATCTCAATCCATTACAGCATACTGTGTTACCAATGGTGAGTGTGGTCCCAACTGCCTTCAGATGATTAACAAGCTTCTCCCAACTTGTTAACATCCATTATTACAACTATTGCAAAACTCCTTCTGGCTGAAAATAATTCTTCATATTTCTGGCTGCGTTGCTCAATGAATCTGGGAATGATTCCTAATCCATACTGTATTTGCAAAATCAGAATCTTAACATCTCAGTTTACAAAAACCTTTTGCTTCTGCTGCATACCACAGGGTCTTTGCTAATAATAATAATAAAAAAGTATAAGCTTAGTCAAACAGGTGTTCCTTCCTGAGTCCCGAGGAAGCTCACTGAAGTAAAAACCAAACAAATAAGCAATGTGCAATTTATCATCCCACTGATTGGTCCTGAAAAATGAACGTTACAAAAAAGATTTGTGCATGTCACACATCGAGGGGACATGACTGTGGACTTTCTACATTATTGTGCAAACATGTAAATGTTGGTGAATCTGTGTGTCTCTCAGATATCGTATTTTATGCAAGCTGCCCAAAAACATCTCACCAAACCTCCCTCATCACAGAGTGCAGACATAAGGCAACACATGTATACAATTGAAAACAGACTTTCTTCCCCACAGCAGAAGATGTATTCAGCACAAGCCAAACTCAGGTCAGTCAGTCAAACAACACCACAGTTCTCAAAGCACATAAATAATCTTCTCTCACTCAGTGCCTGGCAGCACAGGTTTCACAACTCAACAGGCTGATATCAGTAACTCACATAAATGCATTTTGATAGTGAATGTAGGTACAATAAAAGAAATCTTTGGCATATACCCAGTCTGGATTACAAACTGAGGGACTACTGCACACCAAAGAATGAATCTGCACTTTTTTCCTCTCTATCTTCATATTTGTCAGTTTGAATAAAATATTTTCCTCTAAACCATTTTTCCTTCTTTAAACTTGCCACTTTGCATTCATAAAGGGAGCTCGAAGGGTGGAGGCAAATTTGGAAAATATTACGTGAAAGAGTAATAAAACAGCCAGTTAAACCTTCTTAAGAACATACACACGGACAATTTGAAGTACCCTATATAGTTTTAATAAAGACCCATCCCCAGCACTTTTAAATGTATTACAGCAATCAAACTAAACAAAGAACAGAACTAAGGCAATTAAAGGTATTATCTTTGAACTACTAAGAATATGTCATAAGTTTAATGATAGAGTGCTGAAGTGCCTAGCTACTCAATTAAAGCAGCATGGTTGCTACTCAAAAGGAAATATGATCTTTCTTCAAAGTTCAAGATCGTTTTATGGTTATTGTCTTACTGTGCCATCTTTGTTGACAACAAAGTAAACAAAATTTATATGTATTCACAGACGGTAAAATTAATGGATGTAGCGTCTGGGTCAATAAAAAGAAGCTAATGCGGAAGTGACTTAAACCTGCATTCTATCTGAAAGCCACCAGATGGCGATAGCTCTGGTTGCAAAAAGACTTCTGGTCCTCCAGAGGTCTATGAGAGAACAACTTCCTGTCTTGAAATCTATAAATACTTTCCTGCTGAATTTATGGGCTCAGTCACTCATTTCAGGTCATATCGAATAAAATAAATTTAGTCTATCTCGTAAATCTTTGCCATAACACGTTTCACAATTTTCTGTGGTACACTGTGCGCTCATTGGCTAACGAGTTCTCAATCATAACTCATTAGCCAGTGAGGGCAGTTCATGTTTCTTCATAAAATACCTAACAATATCAAAAATATTTATTGCCCTTGTAACTAGAATGAAACTGAATATAAAATTAAAACAGTCAGCAAAAGTGTGGCAGGTTGAGTTACATCATACATATTAACCCCCTATTTCTAAGGGCCGCTCTGGCAAGTTACTCCTGTTTCAATTCAAACACTTGAGCGCTGTGTAAGTGCTGACAGACTGAGCACGCCTGCACTGGCTGGCTCGCTGGCTGACTAGGGACTGGGTGGAGTGAAGAGAGAGCCTACTAGAAGAAAAAGAAAGGAGACAGTAGGCTGGGGCTACAAGCTCTGTTAATTTTGCATCTCAGTATGCATCAAGCAAGCACCATGCAAGTTATCACTCACAGAGTGTTTATCAAAGAGTGCTGAGAACAGAAGATAAATTGAGAGGGGTCTCTAGCACAGACATCACTGTGGTGGATGTTTGAGAAGTGATGGCAGGTGGGATGCCATGATGGCTGCCTCCCCTCCCCTAATTAAAACCATTACTGCAGGGCGTGGAGACTTGGAGGGGATTACATAATGCACTCCAATGTGCTAGAATGGGCCAGTCCCAATGGACAGCAGGCACTGAGAAGAGAAAGAGGAGAGGAGAGGCGTTCGAGATTAAGTCCCTTTCATCTTCAACCAGACTCATATTTCCTAAAGTTAAGCACTAGATGAAGACTGTGCGATTACTCGCTCCCTCTCCATCTCTCCCTTTCACACACTTTTGCACATATACACACTCTCTTGGTCTCTCTCTTTCTTGACTTTAGTGGAGGACTCACAGAATGTGCATTCAAATGCCTGTGGAAGACTCAGGCTCCCAATCCCCCGTGCTAAATACAGGAATTTCTAAGAATCACAGTTCAAAAAGGAGACACTTAGCTAACTGCACTCACTTTGCACAAGAGAACCGGAGTCAATGGCTGCTCCAGGATGCTTTAAGTACATGCTTCAACGTGGGGTGAATTATCGCAAATGTTGCGCAGAATGCCTAACCAGGCAATAAAGGTTATGTGTAAGCAGATATTACTTTCGGTGACTACGCGGAAATAAAGTGCATAAGCATCGCAAGTGATGCTTAGAATCTATTTCATGAATTTAAATCAAAAGAGATAAAAACATCTGTTGGGGAAAAATGTTTTGGTGAGAGGAAATGCAGGCATATGTTTGTATTTAAGGAAGCATTTTTTCTGATTTGAGCATAGCACGTGTAAATTGTCTTTCAAACCTGCTGCGTACCGAGGAAACACTTGTGTTACTACCCACACAGGTCATAACTCAGCACTGAAGAGACAGTGCTTACAACAACACCCTCCTCTAAAGAAAGTTGCGTGCTGCCTTTCAGCCTCAAACGCCACTTTGTGAGGAAATGACAATTTCTTCACGTCACATTTCCTAATACTCAGACGCGCTCTGATAGGTGCTTGCAAAAACAAACAACAAAGCTCAGACAGGTCGCACGCACATGAGTAGGCGGCTGCATTATTCTAAATCTCACGTGCAATGGCTTTGTTTCAGCCAGACGCAGGAGGCGGGAGAGTAAATCACTGTGGTTGCTCGCAAACAGCTGGATTCTGCCGAGATGCGCTCAGGTTGGGGAGCGATCACTCAACCCCTCAGAGACGGAGCACTCAAATCCGCTCTCTCGGAGCCCTCTCCATGTCAAGTGGATAGGGGATACCATGACATGAAAAATGTCTGTTCTTTGGCTGCAATCACACAGACCGTCACATGATTAAAGCATTGAAGCAATCAAGCAAATTCCTGCTTGTGTGAGTGTGTGTGTGTGTGTGTGTTGTTTTTTTATGAGAAAAGGAGCAATCACCACCAGGGCAGTGCTCCTCCACTCAGCAGTGTTTGCTGAAATAAATCCTGCATCTCCAGTTGTGCCAGACAGCATACACTGTCTTTGCCAGCTGTCTGCCATGCTGCTCTGCTCCATTCTACCCGCCACTTGCTGCCGTGACTGCTGTCCGACTCTCAGCACTCAGGCTCTTGTTTTTATAACAGTTCCGGCACGGACGGCTGGCACAGCTGTTTTGTTGGTCCCCACGGCCTTTTAAAAAAGGCAATAAATCAATCTAGGCACTCAATACAGGCAGGAAATTGACCAATTAGAGTGGCCCAAGATGCTTATGTTCAGGCAGACGATTTTACAAATTGGCTATCTATTTATACCAACACACAGGCACTCCACAAGAAAAATTCACTGGCTGCAGTCAGTGTATTAATGTTTTTTTTTCTCAGGCCATAGACACCACAAGTAGTACTCTGAGAGCCTGCCGCTTAATCACATATTGCTCACACAGTGTTTGTATAGCTGCTACTTTCTTTGAAAGCGTCAATGTTTCTACTACCAGCACAAAGAAAAGACAAGCATCAATGGCACAATGTCATGTTTGATTTAACACTTCATGAAAAAGAAAAAAAAAAGGGTCTTTTATAACCTTTTTTTTGTAACTAGTACTTATTAGTATACAGATGAGCTTGCTTAGACAAAAGTCTGATGAGAATGGGCTGCCCAAATTTTTACTTTTAAGTCCTGGTAAGTTTTTATTTGAATAGCATGTTGACAATTAACATGTAATAATGTTTTACCTAATTCCATGAACATAACTGTATGTCTGATTACTTGCCTCTTTCGCAACGAGATCCGTAAGTATTTGAACACGACACCGTTTTTGCAGTTTTACCTCTGCACACCACCACAGTAGATCTTAAATCAAACAATCATACAATGGGTTTTATATGAATTTTGTATGAATTGATTAGGAATTACAACCATTTTTATGCATAGTCCTTTTTTCAGAGGCACAAATTTAACCGGACAACTGATTGACAAGCAGTTTGATGGCCAGGTGAGGCTTGTTCCCTCATTAGTTCATGGCAAATCAAGCAGGTATTTGATCTGATGCTGATTCAAAGTGTTGAACTTGTGTTTGGTAGCTCTTAACTCAAATTGTCAATATGAGGTCAGTAGAAAGGAGGGAGGCCATCATTTGTCAAAGTGTTTACAACAAGGTGCAAACCACTGGTTACCTTCAAGAACAGGAAATGAAGAAATCTAAAGAGTCTGCACAATTCTTAAAAATATAATAAAAACCTTGGACAGATGAAACCAAAGTTAACTTATACCAGAATGATGGGAAGACAAAAGTATGGAGAAGGAGAGAAAAAGCTCATAATCCAAAGCATATCACATCATCTGTCAAACATGGTAGAGGCAGTGTTATGGCATGGGCACATATGGTTGCCAGTGGAAACTGGTTTCTAGTGTTTACTGATTAAGTGAGCGTTGACAAAAGTAGCAGGATGAAATCTGATGCTGCAAAACTGATCAGATGGCACTTCACAGTGCAAATGGGTAATGAGCCAAAGCATAAGGCAAAGGAAACCCAAGTGTTTGTCAAGACAAAGAAATTGCCTGGATTATTCTTCAATTGATGGATGAATATTCTACAATGGCCAAGTCTGTGAGATATGCAAGCTCTAGTCAGTATGTGACGTTGACTATCTTGTATTGTGTGCTACAAGGGCAATTTTGGATCATGTCCCAAAACAACTCTTACAACATGTATGTAAAGGATTTAAGTTAAAGTTAACATTTAGCCATCATAAAACTGACTTGACAGAACTATAAATACTGGATAGTGACATCAGTAAATGTTATCTTATTTGGCATTATCTATCAACAAGTCTGCTACCAATGTCAGTGAATATAGCAGTGCATCTTTTACACACTATATTGCCAAAAGTAGTTGAGTGACATCCCATTCTTAATCCACAGGGTTTCATATGATGACAGCCCATCCTTTGCAGCAATAACAGCTTTAACCCTTCTGGGAATGCTTTCGACAAGATTTAGGAGTGTTTATGGGATATTTTTGACCATTCTTCCACAACTGTATTTAGGAGGTCAGACACTGATGTTGGATGAGGCTTGGCTCATAGTCTCTGCTCAGTCTCTGGTAAGGACTCTGTGCAGACCAGTCAAGTTCTTCCACACCAAACTTGCTCAACCATGTCTTCCATCCATGAAATTGTCCAAAATGTCTTTGTATTGAGAGTTCTTTTGACTGGAACTAAGGAACTAAGTGCAACTCCTGAAAAACAACCCCACACCAAACAATCGCCGTTCCACCAAACTTTACACTTGGCACAAAGCAGTCAGGCAAGTATTGTTCTCCTGTCAACACCAAACCCAGACCCAGATTGGACTGCCAGATGGAGAAGCATGATTTGTCATCAGCAGCACGCTTCATACCACTGCATCCAATGCTTTGAATTGCTCTTTGCTTGGATGCAGCTGCTCGGCAATGGAACCCCATTCCATGAAGCTCTCTACGCACTGTTCTTGTGCTACTCTGAAGACCACATGAAGTTCTGAGGTCTGTAGCGACTGACTCTGCAGAAAGTTTGTTGAACTCTGCGCACTATGCATCTCAGCACCCATTGAACCCATGCTGTGATTTATGTGACCTACCACTCTGTGGCTGACCACTAACAGTTGACTGGAATATTTAGTGGTAGTAGTTACAAGAAGGAGGTACAAGAATGTTTATGTTTTATTGTACTATATTTATATTTTTTAAGACAATGTAGACTTCAGTCTGATTAATTATGAGTGTCCTCAGAAAAAAAGTTAGGAACTGTATGTCAGTAAATCCATCTACCAACTTAATAATATTATATCATCACTGCTTTAATTATTTTTACGATGCCATCGTTAGATTTCCCTATTATTGCATCATCTTTTGAACTACAGGCCTGATGACCAATTTAATTCACCAAAACAAAAAATGAACTCAATCAGGAGCTACAGGTACACGGGAGTCTGCTAGTAATCTGTGTGTTTGCAGTTTTTTCACTCCAACTAAAAAGGCATGCCTTTTCATTACCTGCCTTCTTTGTATGATTATCAATCTCTAGTCAAATAAGAGGCAGCGTGCACCTGTGCATCTGTATCTCCATATGCTGCTCTCATAATAGCAGAAATATAAGTTAGCATTCATTCCCAGAACTGGCTGATGCAATGCTCAGGCTAAATCATGCACAAGTTCCAGAAACAAGCCACAATGGTGGTTTTGTAGAGCCGCTGGCTAAACGTGGTAAAGCCTAATTAGTGCTAGTCTGTAACAAAGTCCACTGACTATGTTCTGAGGAATGCCATGAGCACAAGCAGCAGTCCCTTATGTTATGCTAAGTAGAACTCCAGAGCATCATTATCATTCACAGTCTACTTGCCTGCAGACTCATTTATGCTTACATGTCACTTTCCTTCCATACAGTCTAATCAGCTGATTAACCAACACACACACACACCACACACACACACACGCGACTTTAAAGGTTACTGTCCTTTCCATTGGTACTTAAAGTAGATGAAACCCCCTGCTACACAGGGTTATCTAGATTAAAATAAACAGGAAATGAAAACAAATATGACTATTGTTTTCCTCCCCCACTCTTCTTCCAAAACATGATGGTCTGTGGCTCTTAAGCTGCAGCAAGGGAGAGAGAAAGAGAAAAAAAAACACTACTTATGCTATGACTCAATCTCCTCTGCCAGGCACGACTCATCAGCCAGTCATTTGTGTCTTTCATTCTTGTCTGCGACCGTGTATGCCATTCACAACTAAGTTCAAGGGTACTCAACAATTGTTATCACTTAAAAAGAGGGATGCTTGCTGCATTTTTAGCACGTATTGTGGCAGCCCTATTAGAAATATTTAAATAATATAACAGGGTTCAAACACTTCCATTTTGATGCTATCAATTACCCTCTTTATTCCTCAATTCCAACCCCTTAAATATTAATATGATTCCATAATGAGGCTGAGTGGTCGGAATCACTCACTGTCCCTCAAGGCAGCTTCGCAGTGGACGAGTGCACAGACCTCGCTTGATGAATAAAACCATGCCATTAAGCTACACTTCACCACTCACACATGCCTCTGTGGAAATTTAGTCTTCCTCTTTGTTACAGGGACTAAATAAAAGGCTCCATGTTCAATCTGCAGGTGCCTCCTCTAATAACTACATTCCTCACCTGGCGCAGGCTGCCAGGTTCGATTTAATAAATTATAATAGGTTTATGTGTGTGCATGCGTGTGCTTGCAAAGAGTAAGCGTGGGTTTTCTTCTGCGTGTTTATATGGCCTCCAGTAAGGCTACTCAACTCTACGACATAAAGAACCAAATAAGAAAAGCCAGCATAGCAGCCACTTAAACAATTACCCACAAAATATTTTCCTCCTTTCTTCTTTGATGAGCTTGAAAAATAGTTTTTCAGTCTCCCAAATGAACAGCATGATAAATTCTATGGGGGTCAGTGGTTTACAGGCGAAGGAAGACCTTTCAATTACTGCCTGATGAGGCCTGAAAAGAGACAGTCCTCAGTGAAGCGCAGAGAATGAGAAATGAGAACGCTTAAGATCACTGAAATTGTTACATTTCAAAAAGCAATTCCCTTAAATTGCTGAACAAGTTACTAAAATCAGACATGCAATTAGGATCTGATTTTTGAGAGTGGAATTAAAGGAGTGGCTCTACTATCAGCACTGTCTGGGGTACAGGCAACCGTTGCTCATCTCCACAGCGAGGCTTTTATGTGTAGGACCCCATATCATGCAACTCACACAATCTAATTAGCTCCCCTCGAATGGGAGAACACTAATTTTGAAATGCGGCTAAAAAAACGGCACAAGATAACTTGGGCTACTGTTATTGTCGCATTTATCGACAGATCCTCCCTTTCATGTGTCATGTGAAAATGAGTAGCCATGCTACTGAATCATCACTATTTAGACAGTCAGCTAATACACTGTGAAATGAGCACCACTTCAGCATCACAGAGAAAAAAATAAATCACGCTGTGAACAGAGCTTCTGACAAGAGCGTGCATTATTTCTATAATACTAGCAGCTTGATACTTGTTGTAATAGTGTATTAGGAAATGATCCCCTCTTGGAACCGCGCTGACCTTTCACTGAGCAAGTTTTCATAATATCTTTCACAGAAATTAAGTGACGGCAAAATCTGCTGCTCACTTAAAAATTCAATATAAAAGACTTTCTCATGCAAATGTGGTGCATGCACACACTGTATAAATCTGCAGAATATGTACACTAAGTCATGCAGACAAAGTGAGGCATGTGCAGATTCACCCAGACACACACACGCGCGCGCGCGCGTACACACACACTGAAGCACAGACGAGGCAACCAGTGAACCATGAAACATCTTCATCCATCTCTGTTCCCATGGCAACAAGTAAAATCATATTCCTTTTACAACTTTGTTCTCCTCTCAAAAATGTAACCATCTGCTAAAAACATATAGTCACACAGAAAAAGTTATGTGATGAATATTTTAGAGGGCTTTGCTAGCGGCTGCAGGCATTATGGTCTCCGGCCAGCGCCTTCCTTTGAGGCAGAAAACAGCCACCCCACCCTCCCCCCCACCCACTGTGGATGATACTAAGTGGGACGTCCGCTTTCAGGAGAGACCTGACCACTCACACCCCTGTACGGCTATGACTCTTGCACCAGGACCCAGCTTTGTTTTCTTTTTTGTTTTGTTTTGTTTTCAGCAAAAACTGCTCTTATGATTTAAAATTGCAACTCCAAACCTTTAATAGTTTTAATGTGTGTGTGTGTGTGTGTGTGTGTGTGTGTGTGTGAGAGAGAAAGTTCTACTTTGAGAGTTTTGCTTTGTTTGCTTTTCCCTTATGTGTATCAAAACACAGACTTACTCATAGTTTTTTTTATTAAAGAATATTTTCCCAAAATACTATTAGAATTTTTTTTTTATCTTTATCTATTCAATATTAAAACATTTTCTTTCATGGAACTGATAACAATCACGCCTTTCAGTTGTCAATAAACCTAACAATAACAGTATTTGTACACCTATTCCACTGAAACCTATTAAAGAAAAAGGCTTTTTAACCAGTGGTGTCATCACAAGTTATTTCCAGCCATCTTTTAGACTATGAAATAATTTACTCATTAATTTTAAATAAAATATAGATATGTATTTGTGTATGTATTTTTTTTAATAAACTTACTGCCCCAGCTGCAATATAATAATAAATCCAAGTTCCATGTTCTCTTGTTTTTTCTCTTCCTCTGTAGTTGCTAAGATGCTCTAATGGAGCAGTCGGGGGCAGAACCACAGCAGGTGGGGCACAGATGACCACTAGAATAATATGGAGGGAAACTAAATTGAATAATTATTAACCTCGCAGGGGGAAATTAATCATAAAGCTTTTGCCTTGAAAATGAATTTTCCTGAAATTCAGAAGATTTGGTTACTGACATAAACTGTGGGGTATGGGATTAGCTACAGTGTAGCTGTGGTGCAGAAAGGTCTGCGAACCAGTGTGTTCATCAGCTAGTCAACTAGTTAGACATGAGGATCTATGATAAATATAATAATACATGTAAATGGGATCCCCATCTATACTGTATGGATGATTATTTTGTAAAAGGCATTTTTTGCATGAAAAATGATTACAAATAAAATACTGAATAATGAGCAATCAATGCAACTACTGTAGTATATTTTTCTTTCCTTTTTTTTTTTTAAAAGGTGGAACTTTAAATATACTTCTAAATGTACTGTACAACGGACTTCGGTCTGCTCTCACTCCCAGCCTGGAGCAGAGCCAGGGAGCCTCACATGGGCTGAAACGCCATTGTGTACCAGTTGATTCACTCCTAGTGCAATACATTACGGGTGGACAGAACTCTGCCGAGGAATAAAAGGGAGAACTCAACCGGTATATTAAGCACAACAGCATCCAATCCATAAAAGTCAGCTTTAATAGCCAGGCTGGCCATTTAATATTTCATCTACAACAAGGCCCAATTTTAAAGAGGTGAAATGAGCTGTTGGAAAGGTGCCCAATTTTTTAGCACTGTGTCACACGACAGAGACACATTTATTTATTTCCTCCTCTGCCCCTTCACCTGCCAGAATTAATGGCTTCCAGAAAGCTAATTATCCTGTTTATAGCGGATGTTAATGCATATTTTTGCAAGCAACGGCAACAGTTTGTGAAGCACATCTTGCAAGTCTGCGGCGTGCTGCTGACCTCAAGTCAAACGGGCAGGACCGAGCTCACTGTTAACACATCTGCTTCATCCTGTTGCTATATAAATCCCACTCATATTTATCCTGCTGCTTTTTTGGTTGTCGGGAAGAACAAGTGCATATGTGTTTGTGTGTGTGTAATGACAAGTTTAAGCTCAATCTTATAATGAGCATTATTGTGTGTCTTTATATTTCTTTATTTGTGTTTTGTTCAGATGAAATTTGAATTCTCGCCTTGAGACAAAAAAACATAAACAAACCTGTAAAATAACACAAACTCACATCCTTACAAAAGGCAAACTAAGATTTGAAAAAAGATGTTCCAGATGCCATAAATCACCGAAGGGCTTCTGCTGAACTGCAAATGAAAACCTGGCATTGTTTTTGGAATAAACTATCACAGTTATAAAACTGGCTACAAGTTGCAGACTCCTCTTTGGAGTGCAAAATCAGAGCCACCTGTTGAGTACAATAACTATGGACTGAGCTACTGTCCAAAACAATACACGTTTAATTTTCAGACATTAAGGGGCTCAAGATAGTTGCCCAAAATTAGTGACATCTGTCTGCAGTTGTAACACTGACACCTGCTGGGAGACGAGTTACTCCTGGCTAAACTGGGACAGGCAGATACACCTGCACCCAAGAGGAGGAGTTCTTTACCTTACCCGCTCTTACACTGTTTAAGTTTCTAAATGTGTAGCATATATAGCTACATGCTTCCCTCACTTTGTTTCAAGTGCACAAATTATGGGCATCACAAATGCATGCAAACCACCACGGAGTGGGGGCTGCGGTAAGTGGTGGGCACAGGATTTTCGCTTAAATACAAATACTGAATCTATCCTTTCCTTGTTGACTACATCCCCAGGCTTAGACACAACTTAAAGTAAAGCTTACCCCCTTCTCTCCACCCAGCTCGGGATGGTGGAGGTGGTAGCGGGGGGAGGAATAAATCATTTGGCACTTGAGGCCCCATGAGGAGACCAACTTTGCCTGTAAAATAATCACAAATACAAGTGAAAATGTTCCATTTTGAACAGCATGCTTCCTAATGTAAAAGTGGCAGGTGGCATATTTCAAGTGGGCTTTGATTGATCCCCAGCTGTTTGTAAAATTGTCTGTCGTCACAGAATTCAGGTCAGAGCGATAAGCATTGTGGGCACTCCCTCTGGGAGTGCTGCTCACATGTTCTCATTCAGACATCTGTGCGCCACACCGCACCACCATGCTGGTAGCAGGCCAGCGCTGTACTGCTGAACAGAGCAGAAGATGGAGAAAAAGATGCTCGAAATTGTACATCACTGTTAAGGCTGTCCGGTGATCGGCTGGGGGAAAAAAAAATGATGTAGGAACTTTCAAAATAACGAGTTCGCTCCAGCAAAAGTAGTGTGAAAATGTTTTATCTTTCCCTGAAATCTGAATGAAATCTATAGAAAAAAAAACCCACAAGGAAAAGCAGCCGCTGCCACGAAGATGCAAACGCATACGAAAACATTAATTATATCAAAAAATGGCAACTATAATTTTTTTCAAGTCTACCTTTTTTTCCCTCCCTTTCTCTCTCCTGCCAACCTGGCAAATAATCAAAGCCTCCAACAAAGAAGGAGGGGGGGGGCGGAAAAAATGAAATAAAAACTACATGAGCAGTCATACATTTCTAATGGGACTCTTTTAATCTTGCAAAGGAGACTTTCAATAGTGAATTAGTCTTTTTTTGTATTCCTTTAATGCGTCCAAGAGAAATATATGCAAATCTCTAGCTAATGCTAACAGCAGTAACAAAGGAGCCAGTTCCTTCTCTACACTGTGTTACCCAGCCGGCAGTGCAGCAGTGGCCGGCATAAAGCCTGCAGCTTCTAACAAGGCCTCCTGGATCAAAACCAGTGATGAATGCATGTGGATGTTCTCTGCGAGAAATATTTCTAGTTTCCATCAGCCAGCCTTTTAGTCAGTGCTTCCTGTGTAGGTTCTTTCTTTTCTTTTTTTTTTTTAAATCTCAAGCAGGCTGCTATTTTATTCAATATTAGAGAACTTACTTTTTTTGGATGGCATACACATCTGAAGCTCCTACTGCCCTTTAAAAAAAAATAACAGTAACAAAAAAATCACGTGTGTGATTTCAGGTGCCTCAAGAAACTCAAGAAAGTGACTTGAATTTACCTTGAAGAAGCAAATGCACATTTTAGAGCATTTATATGCAGGAATACATCTAAAATAAAGAAATAAATAAAGCGAATCTGTAAAAAAAAATGAAAAAAGAAGTGCTCCACAATATTCGCCTGCAAAACATAGAGCTGAGTAAACTTGTTTCTATTTTGTAACGCTTTATTAATTTTGATAAACTGATAAATGCACTGCCACATCATACTTAAGACACACACTCAAAACACACTGATGTAGGCATTAGAAATCCATCTATTTTCATTTTGAGGGCCTGCCTGGCAAACTCTAAACGTGGTTAACTAGTAGAGGCAGAGTTAATCCTTTTATCTAGATCCCTGCTGCAGGGGATCCCAAACACACACTGATTAAAAAAGGAAACGTGGGCAATGAACAGTTTAAGAATCGTGGGCCCTAAACAGATAAAGGCGGAACATCTTGTTGCTATGGCAGTGCATATGGAATGACTGGCGACAGTTCTCTCTCCGTCTAATATATTCACATTATTTATGAAATATTTTATAAGTAGCATAGCAAATGCTAAATATAAATCCCAAGGAGATGCACTGTGCCTTTCCAGCTGGAGTTGTGGAATGCCAGTGCTTGTGTTACACAGTGTCTCCTTTGGAAAGGCTGGGTGTTTGTTCATAAGACACACTCCTTTTGATTCCTCCAGCCTCCTGTTCTTCAATATGAAAAAAAAAAAGGGGAGAAAAAAAAAAAAAAGAAAAAAAAAAAAAAAAAAATCTAATAATACTGGCAGATAAAAA
>VOQJ01012050.1:20362-53036 GCA_015052665.1 Apistogramma diplotaenia | reverse complement strand
GTTTTACCCTCCTTGAATCCCCTTTCATGTCATTTGCAGGGATGTGCACCGAGCTCCTCAGACGAAAACACCAGGTTGATATAAAAAGATCTTGAGACTTGAGAGTTCAGAGGAACAGCCTTTGAAGAAACTTTGTACCGACTCAAACTTGTTCTATAAAAAGGTATTTAATGATTCTGCTAAAAAGAAGAATCCTAAAAGCAGAGGAACACGTTACTACGGACTGAAACGTGTTGATTTATTTAAGCACATGCGCACACGTTGATCTACACTGCGTTTACATAGAGATAAATGATTACTTTGCAGCTAAATGATTAGAAATATATAAAGTCCTGCCACTCATGAATAATTCTGATAACTCATAACTTCTCTGCCATCTTGGGATTATGAGGACGTGTGCAGCCTGGAGGTGGAATGACCAGGCGTTAGCCCTCAGGGATCAGGGCTGCTTGACTTTCTGTTATAACAAGCATCAGATTTGGCTTTTGGAGTGAAAAGCACACTGGCTTTGCTTCAGTAGATTCAGTAATAACTGATATAAATTATTCAATGATGAAAGTTTTTCAACAACAGCTTGGCACAGGGATGATTTAAAAAACAAAAAAAAGGCAAGAGGGCCCTTTCATGGGGACGTCCTCCGAGAATAAAATATCTGGTTATATAATACGTCGTAAAAAAATACTGGTAGCTCAACAGCACCACAAAGCCAGACCCAGTCATTAGCATCTGCTTGTGAAAGTATATAAAAAATTACTTTGTGATTTGCTAGATGGCACTGTTGATTAACATTACACCGCTGAGAAGTCCTGTGAAACGCTACGTACAAAAACAAAACAGCCAGTAACTGTAACTGTTTATTAATCATTTCCATTTCATAACAACAGTCACCCTCACCTATCAGGACTATCATAAGCCATGTCCATCTCATTCCAATGAAGATGATTACAAGGAATGATTTAAGGCAGTGGGCGCCGGCCCTCAGTGGGCAACACAAGCATCTGACCTCTGACCTCTGCACTGTGAGCTGAGAGAAGGGCTGCTGGGTGATAATGAGGATGCACAAACATGCACAGGAACCTCTACAGCATATCCATGTGGGCAATCAGTTCACTGCAACCCACAACAAACAGCCTCTACACAACTGCTGTCCACTAACATATTTATAATATGCCTCCATGTACACATTTACCATAATCAGAGCAAACACTTAAAGTCCAGAAACCCCAGAATCTCATCGTCTCGGGGCACAAAACTGAGAAAAGGTCATTTTAGTATTAGTTTTGTCTTGGCATGATGCGGCTACATCTGTGGTGTCACGCGACCTTCTACGGCGCTAACTCGCAACCTTCTGAAAACTTTGCACCTCTTATGAATTATTCACCACTAATTCTCCAATTATCATACTTCTTCCAGGGCTGGGAGGACACACTGATCACTCTGACTGGTCTGGGCAGAGCAGACACCGTCCCTGTGGTCACAGTCACCTTTCAAATGTTTAATTCCTTTCATGCTCTCTCCAGGGAGCTCGGCCGAGGGAAAAAAAAAAACGGGGAAAATAATCCTTCAGGAAATTAAACGGGATTAATTCACAGCTAGATTATTATTTCATATGTGAACTGTTCAGAAGAAATCAAATAAGGAGAAATAAAATTAATAATTACATTTTCTCAAGGTCATCTACTATTACAAAGATGATCTTTCTAAAAATTCTGCCTATGTAGCTAATGTCTGATGTCTGTTAAAATTTTAAAGACAGCATAAGATTGTCCCTTTGTTACAATGAATTGTGATCAAAGACTGGTAGTTAAAAATATTACAAGCTTGCCAAAGTGATACAAACATTACATTTAAAACACCGTCTCAAAACTCCCAGTAAGTCCTTGTTTCACTTCGGCCTTTTTGCTGACGCTGGCAAGCAGCCAGGCTTTGTCAAGAGTGGCGGAAATGAGGTGTCGACACCCGAGACAGGCTAGCAGATGACAGCCACTTTCTATGTGCCAAACCACAGCTATCGCCCCTGATTCCTGACCACATCTCACACCCAAGAAGCACCGTCACAGATCCCGAGGTGAAAGCCGCTCGTGACAGTCTGATTAGAGCTCTGCAGGTGTTGCTCCCCAGCTCAGCAGTTCCAGGTGAGTGAACAAAAAAAACATACCCAAGTCCCAAAATTTTATTCAAAGCCATCTTCAGTGGCTCAATTAAATCTAGCCAATATGCACATCTCGTAAAAACGTGGAGCAGAGCTTTAAACTCACAGGCCACTCAGTGACACTTGTTCAACTGCTTGGTAATACAAATATCTAATGAGCCAATTACACGACAACAACTCAATGCATTTAGGTATTTAGACGAGGTCAAGATGGCCTGCTAAAGGTCAAACTGAGCACTGACGCTTCACAGACAGCAGATGTTCAAATGAATCGAAAATCTTTATCAGAAGAACTCATTTTAAGAGAGTTTGGATTTCAGTGAAATAAATCACCAAAGGGACTTTGATGTACAGGGAAAAAAAGATGCCAAGGAACAGAACTGCAAACACTGGCTGCAACATTATTTTTGCACAGCTCTGAAACTTTCTGCGGGGTATGATTCATTTCATTAAACACGACAGGAAAACTGAGCTGCTAATACAGCTCCCACTGCTTCTGTTATTACAGGTCGCCATAATTACTACTGTCCCCATGATTAAGCAAACTCTACTGGGATCAAATAAATGAAAGAGAGAACACATCTAATCATGAAATGATTATTATCTGGACCAATTTCAAGAAAGCAAGCTCAGCTCAGAGGACTACATTTGAAGATTGCCTCTGGTGAATATTCAATATGAGATTTTCCAAAACCTTAATCATCAAAACAACAGCATCCCTTAAAAATTTTAATTTCTGGGTGCCCACTAACAAACGTTACTTGAACAGCACAGGGGGTTGTGGAGAAGCTAAACTAATCTAAGGTGCTGTAGCTTATGGAACTTGAAAGGCAGCACTGAGCACAAGTTTTCAAAAGTATTGTTTAGTATTGCTCTTTGAAATGAACAATTTCTACGCCCTCTCTTCAGTAGTACATCCTCACCTTAGCTTCAGATGTAGATTCCAGGTAACACAGACGATTTCCAAGTCCCTCGGCGGCCAAGCAGAACTTACGATGCTCCTTCTCGATGGTGGCCACACTCTGGAGCACCACCTCATCATCCTGCCAGAGCACAGAGGAGGGTCAAAGCTAAACATGGAGCTTCCTCCCTCAAATGTTACTGAAATACATTCCAGTCTTCTTTACCTCAGAGCAAGATCCATCACAGTTACAAAAACATGCTTTTTATAGGACGGGCATGACAGTACTGTATTTATATATTACACAGCAGACTTACAAATGATTATTAATTCCTTTATTTAAACAGGTAGTCTTATTGGGATCAAGAAGAGACCTAAGAGAGTAAAAAATAAAAACCTGACAGCCACATAATCAAACATTAGACATGAACAATAATTCATGACTAGATGCAGACAAACATAACCTTTCAAAATGTTCTGGTGGAACCAGAGAATGCAGTTTCATCGTTGTTGTTTTTTTGTGGCTTATTCCATTTATAGTTAGTAAAATATTTAAATATAGTTTTTGCCAAGTTCAGTGTGAATTTTTAAAAACCATGTGGAACACCTAACATCCAGCCAGAGTTCTTGGTATTTATAGCATTTAATATGACCATGAAGGGTTTGAATATGGACTGCAGGCCGGACACATTTAGGTGACCTTGCAAATATCATGCACATAGTTTCATTAGTTAGTACTTTACTATATTACTTACACACAAGCTTGTTTTAAACTATATATATATATATATATATATATATATATATAAAACAGACTGTAGATTTGAAAACTTTGGCATCTTTATAAAAATGTGCATTAGGGTAAATAAAGGAGGTCCAAGAATGGATCCCTGTGGAACACCTGTAGGAATGGCAAGTAGGCTCGACCTGAAACTGTCTGAATTCGAACAGAAAGCTCTAATGAGTCTGAAGAATCTCCCAACATCACGGCCCAACGTTGGGCTGGACATAAAAAAAAACATTATAGTAATTTTTGAGTAAGTTATAAAGAAGAGCAACATTTTGCACCATTAGCTGATTGCTGGCACTAGTTTTTAGAATTTTCTTAGAGTCATTTTGGCTGTGCAATGTTTAGTCAACAAACTTGTGATCCTATTATTCAGGTCGTGTTTTTTGCTTTTGGAAAACAATATGTTCTTACTGACTTGCCATGGAAATTCCTTATGATTGAATCCCCAATTATTACCATCATCGCTGATGGGCATGGAGGAATGGGACTCTTTGTGGAGATGTCTTGTTAACATGTTGTAAAAAAGTGCCGGTAGTTGCAGCCTGGTGTCCAATTTCAGCTATTTTGGGGGTTGCTGATGACCACCCTCCCAAAGCTTGTGTTGGAGCTGTTCAATTCAGCAGCAAAAAAGTACAAAAACTATATTAAATCAAAGTACTGAGGACAATCAGTTTTGAGTGATATCTTTTCTAAATCTGTTACACTGGTTGTGGTATCTCTGAAAGAAAGAAAGACCTCGATTTAATCAGTAGAGCCAATAAATGAACATCTGTATCTGTCAGGGTGGAGAGGGGTCGGGGCTCTGCTTGGCAACAACGCACGCACAGATATCGATTTGTTTGTGTGTACGAGTGCATAGTGTCTGTGTTGTGCGTGCGTGTCTTTTGCCAGCTCACATCCCACACTAATCTGAGCTGATGGTTGCCATGGTTCTGGCTCCCACCTCCTTCACAGCAGTATTAATTCAATAGATTTAGATACAGGCTGTACAGCACCCACAGACTCAGGAGGCAAGCTAACGGACCCTAGCAATGCTTCAAACAATGGCACATTGGACCCTAAACCATGGGAAATTTGGTGTGACTGCAAAATAAAAGCTCATGCATGGAAAATCATTTAAGTGGGGCTTTTAGTTGTTGAATAATCTCATTATACAAAGTATTCACATCCATCTCATGTAAATCCTTCAATAAGGAGAGAATCGTCTCCAGGCAGTAATTTCACACCGCTCTATGAATAAAAATGAATTGAATAGGAGAAAACATGTTTTTCCAGAAGGTATAATGACAGATTTTCCTGTGCAGAGGTACAACATCAAAATGATAATGTAAAGGTTCAAAGTATTTGTCCTCTTTCTGGTATCTACATGTGGAAGGTATTCATATATCAAAGATTTGTATATAAAGATTTTAAAAAATTGAAAGAAGGAAAATGTTTCACGTGGCTGATTGAAGGTAACAAAATTTGAACACCATAGTTTTTACTTCCATATTCCACCATGAACAGACTATGACAAAGGGTATAACAGCAAAAGACCACAAATAGGTGCAACAATTTACTAAAAAATGTCCAAACATAGCTGGAAACCCAATAAATAAGGCAAAAAAATAGAGTTAGAACAACTCTAACAAGCCTGAAAGTCAAAATTCTGTGTGACCACCTGTGTAGGCACGACACTGGTTCATAACGCAAGTTAGTTAGTTTTTTAATGTTTGAATGAAAGGTCAGTGTTGCGTGGCTTAACAAACAAACAACCTCCCCCAATTCCTCTGAAAATGAGAGAAAAAGCAGCCAGTGCACACAAAAACACTGCCTGACGAACTCTTGATCAAGACCACTTTAAAAATTAGAAGATGTCTGGCTCCGTGGAAGCCAAATATAAATAAAGGAGGGGTGGCTGAAGACTTTTGCACATTACTTTATAGATTGGTGTGTGTAAACTTACATCCTTCAGGCTACTGGTCTTGTGACACTCTGACCAGTGGCCATAACCCATCTTGAAGCTTTAATCCACATGCAAGACCGCTGAGTTAAAAAAATATATATATAAAAGGCAAAAAACACAACACTGAGTAGTAGGATATCAGCTATAGTCCAGCACCACCGCTAAAAGAGGAGACCAAGGGATAAAGTCAACTAACAAAAAACTAAGACATAAAGGTTTATGAAGTGTTCA
Source organism: Apistogramma diplotaenia (assembly GCA_015052665.1). Taxonomy (NCBI): domain Eukaryota; kingdom Metazoa; phylum Chordata; class Actinopteri; order Cichliformes; family Cichlidae; genus Apistogramma; species Apistogramma diplotaenia. The sequence goes on along the minus strand of VOQJ01012050.1, from coordinate 47,017 downwards.
ATGAAGAACATCGATAGTAAGAAAAAAGAAAAGCCAAAGTTGTAATTTCAAATCTATATTCTGCTCAGTTTGTGTAGCAGAATCCAAGTGAAACACAATCCAGTTAAATGTCACGGTGAAGTAAATAAGTGGTCAAACTGGGACAGCAGTACAACAGCAGAATTTTAAAAAACCCACAACCCAAATGTGGGCTTCAGGGAAGTGATTACAGGCAGAAGGCATCAATGTTGGCTCGCAATCAATGCTGCTGCTTTCTTGGTCGTTGTGCGATGGAGGAAACACACTTTGTTGTTACAGGCTACAGACAGAGAAACTTAATATGGCCACAGGATGACCCGGGACTTGTCACCTCTTTAAAATCAAGTAAATACGCCTCTTTCTTTTCGGCTGTTTGGAATTCTGGAGGCCTTATGAAACCAATGGGATCTGGCACTGTTACCAGCACACCTGGTTTTGACCTAATCACAGATGATTTATTTTTTTGAAACTGTCATGAAACTGTCTATAGAATAAAAAAATGGATGGATGGAAATCCTTAAAAGTTGCAATATAGTTGAAAATCCTGCCCTGAAAGCTGCACATCTATTACACATCTGTGTATTCTTGAAATCAATAAAAAGCAGACAACTACACTGAAATGCTCAGATACACAAAAATAGATTTTTTTCACTTTGATAGTGCTGCTTTAGAACCAGAAGTGGTCAGAGTTGCACTGAGATCAGGAAGCTACATAGACAGGATGCCAAGCAGTCATCTGAGCAGCGTGAAGCAACAGGAGGAAGAGCAGAACGGACGATACAGCCAACATAGTTCTAAATAAATACAAGCGCAGGAGACACCGAACGGAGTGGATTTCTCTCATAAAAATCCAATCGCTGTGATCAGATCTCAAAAACTAATGAAATGGCCGTGTGTGGCCACAGCCAAGACACTTTAAGACAGTTTCTGTCTGTCTCTGCACTCTTGTCTTGAGTCCAAGCCAGAGAATCTGGCGAATCTCAGGCAAAGTGATCCCTCCAGCAGCAGTGTGACCATCTGCTAAACAGCTAAAGAGCAGCATCATTACTATGTATAGGGCCCTGGCCTGCAGCAGGAGGAGGTAAGTGAGGGTTGGGTGGCTGTTTTAACCAGCTTCCAAGTGTAGAGTAGGAACTTGACCCTGCCCACTCCCAACCCAACCCCACCCGTCCTCTGGATCCCACAGATTTGACATATCTCCACTAACAAATACAAAAAAACGTTTCTCACACTGGTTAGAGATTTCCTTGAATGACTGCTAGGACTATTGAATGCACTGACTCTATCAGACCCTCGGCATTCCCCACTCTCTTTTTTCTTCTTCTACTTCAATAACTGAACAGCCAGCCTGACTCAACAGACAGCAACAGGTGGGCGTGTGTGTGCACAGCCTGATGCATCCACCAACAGAAACCTGAGAACTCCCCATGGCTCCAGCATGCCAAATAAACTCCCACAACTCACCCGGCACTGCCACCAATGTGAACTTGAGAAAAGGTGAATCTGTTCAATCCCTCAGTGCTGCTATTTTGACGTGCGTGCTTTGCACATGCTCAGTGGAGATAAACACAGGCAGGCTTTGGTGGTTAGAAATGTGAGGGAACCGAAGAAATTCCAGCACATTTGTCTCCTTGTTCGCGCTGTCTCGGTGTGTAGTCTGTCAAAATTGCCCCGTCTGCTCAGGAGTCATGTTTCCCATAAATGTCAGGCTGGGTGCTAAGTACAGATTGAGCTATGAGTTTTTAGTGAAGCTTAGCTAACAACATGCAGAGCAAAGCAGATACAGTGTAGATGTGTGAGAACTACAACCTGATAAGCTTGATACAGGCTAGGTGCCTATCAGAGCACCATTTCTTTTGAGAGTTTTTCATAAACAACTACTTTAATCACAATCTTACAACCTTATGTTAAAGTTTTATAACCTCAGAGCCTTTGTCAAGGGTATGTTCATGCTACAGATCATGTGAGATCATGTAGCCCTGTGGGTTTCACTTAGCAAGACATTTATTATGCTAAGGCTGGTGAGTCAAAGTACAAAACAGAGGAAAAGAAAACCACAAACCAATTACTACAGAAACTTACTGACTGTTCACTGAGGAACAAAGGAAACACTGGGACTATGAGAGTCACTGACTAAAGGAGACTGAGACAATATAAACACAGGAGGATGATTAGAGGAAGAGGAGACAGCTGGGGAGAACGAGACACAGGTGAACAAAATCACTGGAGATTAGACACAGGAAGCAAAATAAAAAACAAAGCACATGGAACACAAACTCTCAAAGTAAAACAGGAAGTACGATAACTAAACAGGGAAGACACAGGCACATAAAAGGACTAAATACAAGGAGCTTGACACAAGAGGATGGAACACTGGGAGAGGAGCTCAACTCTAAAACAACTGAGAACTGGGAGCTAAACACAACACAAGCTAGTTTTGTGCTGCACATAACAAATTAGCAAATTAACCCATTTTAAAAATTGTATCTTTTGGCACTTTGTTGCTAGCAGCCCATTGCAAATACACATAATTTGTTCCGATTTCTTTAGCTAAAACTACAGAAAAGGCCAAAGATAACACAGTTTGACAAGGACCATCAGATTTTGATTTACCATGCTATGCAATCTGGGAAGCATCTGATTGGCAACTGACAATTATCCTAAACACACTAACAATGCAGTAAAAGCATATTTGGATAGAAAAACACAGTTAGTCACAATCAATCATGGAGCCCAAACATCCAAGGAAGAGCTTTGAATGTTCTTCAAGAAACTTGGAGAACTATTCCTGAAGATAGCTAAAAGAAATTAGAAGAAGCTTCCTAAGAGTTTAAGCTGTGCTGAAGAAAAAATACAGTCATACCAAATATTGACTTTGAAGTTTGTAAGAATTTTATATCCAATTAATCACTTTTATTCATTTTTAATTAGCAAAAAATAAAATAAAATATAGGGTGGTTCAAAACCTGTGCATAGGACTGTATAATCCCGAGTAATATTCCTGAATATTAACAATATTCAGCAATTTAGCTGAAGTAGGATTTTGAAACATAGACTAGTTATAATAAAGTATTTTGACAATATGGTGTTGGTGTTTCAATGTTTAGGTAATGAGTATCATAAATAGATCTTGTCCCAGTTATGGGTTTTTCAGTGTGGCCAAATAAAATTAGACAATCTTTCTGTGAAGTCACAAAAGCCATTTCCACGGGAACAGTTGAGCTTGTTGAGAAATCATTCAGAGAACTATTCAGGCACCAGGATTTGTGTTGGTGGACGGGGAAAGTTGGAAATGTTCCACCATCGCTACTGATCTGATCTCGAAATTATTCCACAAATTTCTTGTCATGCAGAACGTAATAATTACAATTAGGTCATTTATTTTTGTTCGAAAAAGACAAATGGCAGCGCAGTTCGAGGAGGAGAAAGACATTTTGTCCCTTGAGTTCAAATGTTTAATCTTCCGCAGAAGTCCACAGCTCCGCCTCCTGCAATAACAATTCATCATCTCTGAGTCTGGGTGCGAGCAGCAGCAGTTGTTTCACTCCGCCACTCAATGTTTTGAGTCATTAACAACAAAAGCTAAACTGCTATCTGTCATCGCTTATAAATCTCTCAGCAAAACACACATTTAGCCTCAGAGCACAAACTCATTCAACATAATTAAAAGTACAGGATGATATACAGTCACTTAGCATGAATTTTTGTAAATTATTAACATTTCATATTGACAGAAAGCATAATGTCTGTTTTTCCTAAATATAAAAAAAGAGACATCAGGCTTTGCAGTCGTCCTCCCTGTGTAGCCGCTTACTGCTTCAGCCTGCTGGTCATTGCTCAGTCACCTTTTCGTTTGACAGGTAAGTCCTGCTGTAACTCCTCTTGACAATGTGCAGCGGGGCCCTGAACTCAGCCACTTTTGATTGTAATCTAACTTTCACTTGTTTCTACCATCTACTGACCTATAAAATAAAAGGCTTGAATTCTCACACCAGACAAATGCATTGTTGTTCACTTTTATTTAACCTTTGTTACATGTAGCAACCTTATTCAGGAAAAGCTGGCCAAGATGGAGTTGCAGTTTTATAGGCTGAAGCAACATTAGGAAAAAGTCATAATGTGCAGAGTCCCATAGCACAGTGAAACAACAGCCAGCAGTATGGAAGCTAAAATGTGCACATTAAATTAAAAAAAAAAAAGGTCTTGGTCAACATAGTTTCCAGTTCAGTCTGAGATACCAGATTCTTAAATTAAACACTGAATTCCCTCTAAAAGAAGCTTATTTCTGTTCTCATCTCCACGTTCATATCTTTCACTCTCGGACCTGATTGGAGCAGTGTTGTATGTATATATGTTGTTTACCAACTCTCAGCTCCTCCTTTGCCACAAGGAGTCACCACAGCAAGTAGCTCTGCCTGTTTAAATCTGGCAAAGTCCTCCCTGACATCAAACCAGCAACCTTTCATTTGCCAAGTGCATGTGTAAACCACTGCATTATTGATGTATGAGTCACATGTAAAATATAAATAATCAATATAATCCTTGTTTTTTTTATATAATATCCTATACCTTCATCACATTTAGCTCCTCTCCCAAAGGAGGAAGCTTTCTCCTGATTGGCTGTCTCTCACAAACAGAAGGTTTGGACAGCAGCTTTGTGGGGCTGCTGTATGCACAGCCAGAGCTGTGCGCCTGAGATGACCACAGTGAGGAAATGCACTCTCATTAATATCACACAGATGCAAAAGCGGTTTGAAACTGAGCGTTCGTTGTTTTTGTTTTGTCTTTTTACTTATAATGCAGAGCAGATTGTCCGATTGTTTATAATAGCATACACAGGCAAGAAAATATTGAAATGCATATCAATTGACAGTTTTCTTGCTCATTTCCATCTTTCTCCTAGAGACACACAATAGAGCTGTCTTGGGATTTAAGACATGGCTGGAAGAGTGATTTTTGATAGCTTCATTAAGAAAAGATTTTATAGTCAATAAACTACAGTTTAAACAGGAGGGAGTGGAAGAAAAAAAAATACTTTAAGATATCATATAAGCTTTTGGCATTTGTAGAAAACAATGAAATATTGACATCATGCGTATACCAATACATCTAGTTATTTTGTTCCTGTTCTCATCTATAATTATGGCCACAGGAGTTTTCACAAAAAATGTCAACCCTTAAAAAATGATCACAAAATGTAGTTTGAACTTTCTGCTTTGATTATATCTGACATTCTTGGAAAATCTTCAGAGCTTTGATGATGAAAGTCTTTTAATCAAACACATCTTCAGCACATGCTTGGAAAAACCAAGACCTCACTGATTTGTCAGTGAAGATGCATTTTATATTATGCCATCACTGTCATGCTTCACATACTTGCATATTAAAGTCCATTATGTGTGTAGGTGTTCACATGCAAGTGTGTGTGGATACCTGAGATAACATCATGGCTCAAAATGAATAATGCACCACACATCTGAGCACTATATTTAAAAAAATATATGAAATAAAATTCTGCAGTCAGGCAGGTTTTGCCCGGCGGTACACTGCCATGGATCACAGACTCCAAGATTTATATGGTGTCCTCATAACAAATTGGATTTTCTTGGCTTAGTTTGTATGCATATTGCTTTAGAGCAGCTTCAAATAATAGAGGCCACCATGCGTGCAAGGCCGAGACGTCCACCTCAGCAGAAGCGCTGAGAAATGGAGGGGGATTCGGTCTGGGATGAGCCGGGGCGTTTCTCAGTCCATCATCCTGTCTGATGAGAGCGAGCAGACACAGGCGAAGTGTAGCGCGCTGCGAGTGGGGTTGTGTGTTTAGAGAAGTGCAGATATCAGTTGAAGAGAAGACATTCACCTGGGACTGACTTCACCCTCTAAGCACTCGGCTCGTGACCCGAGCCATCAGTGACTTTACCCCACGCGCCCTCGTCACCGTGCGCTACAAATTTGATGCAAATTTTAGCTCTGATGCTATCATAGCCTCAGACGTGTACATTTCACAAAGGCCAAATTTTTATTCCTCTGACAGACTGGGCAACGATGGCTCAATAGAAGACGTGACGGGATAAAGTCATTGAGCATTTAAGTGTTTTTGAAATAGATCAGCAGCAGTCTGAGACAAGGTAAACCTCCCTCCCCACAAAGGCTAGACATGATTTTCAAATCCATCCTGCTGCAAGATGTCATTTCTACACTGCAGCTGCCACGGCTGGATGCACACTACAAATCGAAGTTAGGATGTCATTGGGCTCACTGAGAAACTGAGGATGAGAGAATTACTAGCAGCACGACAAACTGAATCATTTTTCTAAAAGTGGAACATCCTGAAAATGACACTAAATGATGGAATCAGTCATTTAAACAAAAAGATATTTCTAAGTCATGATCAAATTTTTTTAAAAAGGGGGGGGGGTGGGGGAAGAGTCCTTGATACTTATTATTACAGTAAAGTGCACTTGGCATCAAACTGACTGTATGCCAAGGTGTCCCTGTAAAAGAGCTTATATGCTCAGCACACTTAAAGCTCCTATAAAAAGAACTTGTATCAGATGACAAAGAGAAAATAGCTGGCACCTGAATCGACAGCTCTGCTCATCTCAAAGTTTTATTATGATGCGCAGCTCATTGTTTAGCAGTTTGGCTTGTTTTAGTTCACTCTTAATATCTTCACAGAGCTGGGCGAAGAAACTCAGACCCTTCTCATGCAAAACACATTCTTATAGCACTGCAGAGATACATTTGTAAAGCCTTCAAAAAGGCAGAAGTTGATACAAAAAAAAATACTAACTGGCTGTAGGAAACTGTAGGAAAAGCCATTATGGCCAAAGACGTTACAAAAAGCTAAACTGTGCTGGCCTTAACTGAAAATGAACTGAGTGACCTGAGAGACACTTAAACTTTAAAAGGCTCAGTGGCAGCACCTTTCGCTGTCCTCTGCTGATTAATGAAGGTAATTATTTGGTTTGAGAGTCTGCTCACGCTGCTGCTCCTCCTACCGGGATTCACATGCTAACTCTACCTGGACCTCTACAGGAACTTGCTGCACGAACTATCCCGTTGAAACTCATCAGTGTATTAAAGACACATGCTCTGCTTGCTTCTATTCTTGGTTTAAACTTAAAGCAAAGTGAAACACAGGCCACAGCCTTGGTCAAACTCAAATAATGTGTAGTCAAAGCAGAAAATCTCTCTCTCTTTTTGGGAATGAATGCTTACATAAGGCCTCCAGGTGAAGGCAAACCCAGAAGCCTCACGCTGGCTGAAGAGATAAGAGCCTTGCCCTCCCTGCTTCATATTTTATGGGTATTACATAATCTGTTCAACACTGGTTTAAGCTGAATAATGACAAGATTAGGTATCACTAGCTTTAGCACACAAATGAGCACTATGTTCAGTTAATTTATTACAAGGCCACCCCGGCCACACCCTCAACTTTACATGTAGAAATCTAAAGTAAGCATGAGAGTCAGTGCATAGCGTGTCCGCGGCCGTTACGTCAAGGTTGTGTGAATGATGAGGGTGGCGGCAGCCTCACTGTCCTTCAGCGCTGACGGCGGGCAAAAGCCGGGCCTGCCAGAGAACAAGCTGTTGCTCTGCCATCGCAGCCTGCTCAATCAATACAGAGGAAATCCTTCTCATTCAATTTAGATCAAGCTGAGAGAGGATCACCGGAGGCCGCGGGACAAACTTTGCAAGGGCATCAACTGGTGCAACACAGAACATGCGGCGTCCTGGAATCAGGCTGCAATGGCGCCGATGAAAATGAATCTTTTTATGAAGAAACCAGACGTGTGTGGTGCTGCTTGTGTTCTCTTGTGTATGAGTAGTCATAAATTATACGTCTGTGAAGTCCACTTGAGGTGCGCAGTTCCTGCATTGTAGTGCTGTGTCTCTGTGGACTAGTCCGAGCACTTACAAAAACTTGGCAGGGACACGCATGAATGCTTGGAGCCTCACTCTCACAGTCTGTGGATCCTTGCAGACTCATGATATTGAAATTATAACGTGCCCATTAATTTCCAGCATCGCTGGCTGCATCTCTACTCTACGCTGACTCTCTGTGAAATCATTTATTAATTCTAGGAGACATGCAATGCTGTCAATATCATGCAAGACAAGATATGTGGTCTTATTCCTCTCCAGTTTAGTTAGTGTAGACCGAGCAGCTTCAAATCAGTGTTCAATTTCAATAAACTTCATTTACTGTTGGTTACGGAAGCCATGGGGGGCTGCAATAAATTTAATTTTCATTTTTAGTTTAACAATTGCACACACAAAGATCCACATATGTAGGTGTTATTTGGAGAGAATGAAATGCAACACTGCTGGCTGTTCTGCATCCAAATGAAATGCAATAGTAAAACAAACAATATTCAAATGCTAAATTTGAAAAAGAGCACAGTGGGGAGGTTAGCACTGTTGCTTCACAGCTAGAAAGTCTGGGTTTGAGTCACCCTTGGCCGGGCCATTCTGTGTGGCGTTTGCATGTTCACCCCATGTTTGCGTGGGTTTTCTCCAGGTACTCTGGTTTCCTCCCACAGTCAAAGACATGCACTTACTGGGGTTAGCTTATAATTGGTGACTCTAAATTGTCTACAGGTGTGAATGGATGTCTGTCTCTCTGTGTAGGCCCTGTGACAGGCTCGTGACCTGTACAGGTGTACCCTGCCGCTCGCCCTATGACGGCTGGGATAGCCTCCATCATTGCTGCATCTCTCTCTCCCCACATTCCTGCCAATCTTCATTGTACCACAATCCATTAAAGGCAAAAATACCCAAAAAAATATATTTTTTGAAATTGTTCTAAATTGCATTTAATTAGTATTGTTTGCAAAACTGGTAAATAAAATTGCACTGTCTCGTTTAAAATGTTATCGCCGTCATCTTGGAGAATCTGTTGATGTAAAGGTCCCAGACATGGATTAAGCGCAGTTTTAGACCATACCCCCACCCCCCCTTTAGTCTCAGACTAAGTTCAGTGCACATCAGCTGAAAACCTGCTAACGCTTTTGATTTAAGCCTGAAAGAAGAGTGACACTGTCCATTACTTTGACACACTAAGCTTCAAAAAATGCTGTATATTACTGTGTGGTTTAAGCATTTGATTTCTAAATGCTACTTTATCCCCATAAAAATGGTGTTAAAGTGTCGTTGGTGTTGTGCTACGCCGGCCGAAGCGCTGCCCCTGGTGTGGTTTAGTTTAGTGCCAGGCGAGCAGAGCTGTATGTGCTGTGGAAGCATCATCTTTAAAAAGGCTAAATTTAAACCCCTCGAGTCCTCGCCTTGGTATGCAGAAGGCTTCCAGAACAACATAAACTCCAAATAAGCCCAGAGGAGCTACCGGTGGACCGCGAGCCTCGACCGCCAGGTTTAAAAAGGTGCAACAGCAGCTCACCTGAACAACACTGATTTTAAAATAGTGTGTGTGGTGCAGACATACCAGTAATATTTCTCAAAAGAAAGCCTCACTTTGAACATACAGGAGGCTAAACCCCCACCCAACTGCTACTGTCGCTATTCCTGTCAAACTTTCTCATGTGACACTGGCGCATTTTACAGTGATAATCTGCAGATTTACTGCTTTTTTTTTTGTTTTGTTTAAAATAAAACAGGAACAATCTATTCCAACAAAAATCTCACCAAATGGTCTTAGTATGAATTTGAAAACTATAAAACATGACTTTGGTAAAGAGAAATTAACTTTATTAGACCCAGTATTACAAGCATTATTAGAGGCATTGGTATTTCATCCTAAAAAAATGCATCCTTAATTTGTCTATTTACCACAAGGATTGCTTAATGCCACAACACTGGTGACTAATTCAAAACTAAATACTCAAGGACAGCTCGGGCCTAATCAATGATTGCATAATCTCAGCGTATTATGAGGTGGCGTATTAATCATCTCCCTGAATCAAAGTCGAGAGTGAGTTTCAGTGCAGCAATATTAAGTTTCAGAAGGAACTGCCGTCTTCACCTTTGACTGCCAGCTTTCTCAAAGTTACACATCACCAGCACAGAGCATCCATGCTGAAACTGAGTTACAGTGTCTGCAGCTCTGATGCCATCAGACAATATTAATCCAAAACTTTGCACATTTGGCCACGTGAATGTTTCCTTCCATAACTAGAACAAAACCCATACTTTTAGCAACACTTGTTGACAAAGTCAGACAAACAATTTTGCCTGCTGCCTCCACAACAGACACACCGCTTGTGCACGGGCTTATTAGCAGATTGTAATGGTGTGTGTTTCAATTAGCACTCTTATTTTAAGGCTTCCTGTGAGAGCACGTTTCTCTCACCGCAAAGTTCCGTGGACCTCGGGGGGAGGGGCCTCCTCCCAAATCGCTGTTGTCATCAAATAACTGGGATGCCATTGTGACAGTAGAATTTGAGAGGCATGTGTCAGCATATCACAGGCTTCACAAATAGTGGGAGCAGTTAAGAACAAGGTCCCGCCTACCGCTAACAACCACGCAGGCCTCCAAGGGCTTACATATAGATCAGCAGCAATTTATACATCAGCATCTCTGAGGCATAAACAAATGGGCATCGATAGAAAGAGTGCGCCAATTAACTCAAAGTGACTTCATGCCAGTACCCGTGCAAGCCGAAGATCCTCGAGTGGCTGCATCAACAATTTATACAAATAAAGCTGCATAATTCAGGCTTCTGTTGCTCTGGAGGAGGCCTGAGAAAATGACTTGGTTTCAGCATGATAGCTGACTGCATAGGAGGGTCTAATGAGGGAGACCATGAGTTGCAACTTTGGAAATGTAAGATTCAGGAGTGATATAGTGACTAAAATCAGGATATTGTGTTAACAGCTTCTGCAGTTGTGTCCAGTTTGTCTCCAAAACATTATGGAAGTGTTTGGAAGCGGAATTGCAGGAAGGGTGCTTCTACAGTTGTGTCAGTGCCTTTTTCTGACCCCCCCAGGCATCTGCTGCATTCCTTTGATTTGCTTGAAAAAATTAAAATCTATTAGCTGACTTCTGAAACGTGCCCGAGTTTTGAAATCCTTCACAGCTAACAAGTGTTAACTGGCTAAATTTAGCAGCTTATTCTGCAGTTCACTGCAGCTTTAATGACAAACTAAGAATTATGAACTGTGACGAATGACAGAAGATCACAAGAATGGTAATCAGCGGCTGCTCTGCATTGACAGTTCTAAAGTACTTTGGCACTGCATTGAAAACAATTAATTGCTATGTCATAAAAATATTTCTCGTTTATACAGCAGATCCAAACTAATCAAATAAACTAGAAAAAAATATAGAAATATAAGCTCATATATAAACCAACTGTGGTTTGAGAAAAGGAGGGGAAGTCTAAGTTAGGATCATAACTAGAAAAAGACAGGTTATACACAAACCCCTCTAAAGTGCATATCAGCAAAAAAGGAAAAAAATCATCAAAATATCTCGAGATTTAAAAAATAAAGAAATAAAAATAAAGTCTCATGAAGAAGTGTAAACCATGCAGCCATCCCTGCCGTGCGTGCTTGTGGGAGGGTCACAAAGCTCCAGGAGAGAAGAAGAATACGTGCGCGGTCAAAACCACTACGATAGATTTTTCCCACCACACCAACATACAAGCTGTCATATCATTTACAAGGATAACTGCTGTGCATAACCACGCAGAGCAGCCACACCGTAAGCAATCTGCGTCAAACAACTAAAATAGTCATCGCAGAGGGTGGACTGCGTGCGAGCACAACTTATTGAAACTCTTCTACCATAAAAAGTAAAAACAGTATGCGATAGTAAAACATGTATATAAATATTTATTCATATATCTGGATAATTCGTTCAGTTCAGTCTGATCCAAAAATGCAAGAGGTGGGTATGCGTGATTAAATAAATACCCAGCTAGCATTCAGCGTCTTTTCTTGCCCTTGCACCTGCAGACGGGGTCTCATTGAGATTTGCCTCATCAAGAGTCCCGTCGACAGGTGCGCCGTAGCCGCGGGGTGCAGCGTGCAACCTGCGGCAACTTCCATAATCATTAATCATGCATACGCGAAAGCAAAGTTAACCACTCACACTGCATTAAAAAAAACTTCTCCAATGATCCCGCTTGGATCGGGGATTTCATTAATTAACGAGCTGTCTGCTCCGTCTGAACGCGTTAATTGGCGATGGGAGACTGGAGTGCATGCTGGGAATTGGTTCGGTCTGTCCGCACCGAGGAAATTTTCTTTACTTACAGTTCTCAAGAACTGGATCTCATCTTCCCCTTCTCCGCCCTCAGCCATGGCTGTGAAGGAGCCTGCTTAGACTCTGGAAGCCACCACTGACTGCCGGCAGAAACGCGATGCTGTGCTTCTCAAGCCGATATTAGCAGAGAGCTCATCCACAGCCATATAGGGCAGCCCGGCCGAGCCCCCCTCCACTCCTCTTCTCTCCTTCCCACTCCTCATCCACTCTTCCTCCTTTCCCTACCCCCTCCTCTCTGCGCCCCGACGCCTAGCAGCAGCAGTGCGGACCAACGGACGGACAGAGCCCGGGCATCAGGGGACGAGATCCCGGTGGTGATGATGATGCTGCTGCTGGATCTGCTGCTCAGCTGCTGAAAATGATGTGTGACTGTACTAAAATAGTAATACTTTTAAAATGTTTGCGGCTTGGACTCAGTCCCTTTCTGACAATGACGCATGCTGGTCTTGAGTGGCAGCAGTGGGGCTGAATGCAAAGTTCTGACTGTCCCCGTCGCTGTCTGCACCCCCATCCTCTCCCCCTTCCTCATCTGTGCGCACAGATACCCCTGACACGACAATCTGTATTACGTGTAAACGTAGCTTAGAGAAATACTTTTTAATCTCCTGTTAAAGGAACTTTAGATCTTTTGTGTTGTACAGGCATTAGGCTTCTTGTTATCATAACTTTTGACTTTTTCCCATATTAAAACACACTGAAAGCCTTGTTTCATTGCATATTCATATGTTTTGTTTTAATATTTATTTTGGACTTTCCAATTTAGATTTTTCCAATTAAAAAAAATCAAATATAACATTTGAACTGTATGAAGATTGTCTGGATGTAAAATATTTCACTCACAATGTAACTTAATGGAATTCAGATTATATGCAGAAAATAAAAACTAATGAATGGATCTAAACTTGTCCATGACCATGCAGATATCTAACCGGAACTGTACTTGCAAACCTTTAACATGGGTTACTACGCTAAGTGGAGCCTTTATAACGTCAGTCAGCTGCCACTCATGTGGCGTTATTAATTGCTTCTGCAGAACCATCATGGCATACCAAGACATGACTGACATCTAGTGGTCATCTTGTGAGGTCCTAGAGCATTTTATTACACATGGGCTGAAAAAACTTATCTTTGACAGTATCAGCCCGATGGTTCTTAATGCAGTTTAACTGAACTTTCAGTGACTCTGAACACAACACTGTGCAACACTGTTGACATATTTTCTTTTTATGTTGCATTAATTATACAACCCTTCTCATTTCAGAGTCTGACTCCTTTTGACACGAGTAAAAAACTCATAAGCATCAATCTTGTTTTTCACATATTTGCACATATTGTAGCAAAGTTAGTGATACCAACAACTGCTTTTCCACAATTGCTTCTGTAATCCATCAAGGACAGCGGGCCAGCGATCAGATTAGCCTGACCAGTGTGCAGCTTGGCATGGAAACGAGTTGGCCTAAATACGGTCTGTGATTAGTGGACTTCTGCAGGGCAGATGTAAGTTAAAGGATGCAGGTTAAAACGGAGATAAATCAGAACATGAACAAACAACCTTAAGTAGCGAGTAGCAGAATCATTTCTCTGAGTTTGCGCTGAGCTGATGATATGTAGTTAAACACTGTACAATTAGGACTTTAGACACTAGTGTAAAAGTAATGTAAAATGTACATGAAATTAGTTTGTATTTATAATGCAGGATATTTGTAAGTATAGAGAATTCTTTACTGTGCTATTATTAATTTTACTAAAATTTAAAAAATATCTCATTCATATGTTGTGCTGTGGAGCACAGCTGACTGTGTGACACTGTTACATAGCAACCTTTAACCCTAAACTGATAGCCGTGTTTAAAAAAAACAAAACTATAGATTGAATTCCAGAAGATTACATTAAGTCCAAATCCCCACGGAGCCTACCGTCTGCTAGTTTCCTGTCAGGTATCAGGGAATTAGCGGCGGTGATCTTTAGACTGGCTGACTGCTGTGTGTCAGTGGGCGGGCACTTGTCGTCTGTTACCCTGTAAGTACAGCTGAGTGCAACAGAGGAGTGACCTGCAGCAAGGAGGGATGCTACAGTTTGCTACACACAAGTAGGTGGACATTTAAAAATGTTTTATTTTGTTCCTGCAAATGTTAATTAGTCATCTAAAATGATTTTTCCTTTCAAAATCAGAGGCAATGAATGTACTGTATAGTGTGTGAGCAAGCTGGCAAACATAATTAAGTTATGATACGGTCGGATTTACAAGCTACCTGTGAGTGCATACAAGTTAAAATACTCATTTAAACAAGAGTGAAATGTTTTTCTATTCGTAGCAGATCCTGTGATGACTAAAACAACCCCTCCCCTGGCTGTGGTAATTAAATAACACCATGCAGCGCACTTACAATAACTCAAACGTCTACAGACCCATCAGTGAGAGGACCTGTGTGAGTCCACCCCTCTCCCTCTGCAGGAGTCCGTCTTCCCCCTCTAAAGCCCCTGCCAGCTTCCAACAAAATCTACCCCGTGGCCTCAGGGAGGAGGGTCCAGCTGAAACAACACCGCAGGGTCATGCAGACAAATTTGGCCTCATAGACTTTAAAGAAAGCCTCAAAGCACTGGATAACTCATCTGAGATCTGCTGGCTAACAGAGTTATTACCACAGTGTTCAGAGTGCCAGGCTTTCATGAGCATGGGCAACAAACAGGGAACCAAACTTAAGCCAAATTGTCACAGTTATGCAGAAAGTTGGGATGCTTTATCAAAGTCCCCCAGAGTCCAGATCTCTCGGAAGGGAAGAAGAAGAGCTGAGGGGCTGGTTTACAGCGCTGGCCTTCAGGATAACCTCAAGCTGGCACCTGGGACTCCACGGGCGCCTCTGAAGACAAGGAGACTGAGGAAACGCCAGATGTTGAACTCTGCTTCCTTTGGGGAGTGGGATTTTGAGGTGGAGAGACCCATCATTGGCATTCCCACAGCCAGGAGAACAAGAATTATTGGGAGAGTCGGAGAGGATGTAAATACTTTAAGACAGGAATTAAAGTCGGTGTGGAGGGTAACGTTGCCCGATGCTTTTTCTGCAAACATATCCAGATCAGTCAGCAAAAAAGGCTCTTCCTCTCCCAGAAGGAATTTCTCTGAAGAGGAAGAGTGTACTCGTACTGACTCTGACCTTTCGGAATATGACAATGAGATCTACTCTTCGTTTATCTCTAACACTACTATGGAGTCAAAGAATACCAAGAAGGAAGAAGTGATGTGGAAGAGGGCTGCAGCTCAACGAGTGAAGGGCAAGATTGAGGAGGTAGAAGGGATAATACACCGGGTGAGTCTCACCAGTTCTGACTGGATCAAGAAAGGCTGCCATGGGGATGAAGAACCTCACTTTGTCTCAGATGGATGGAGAAGAGAGGTGTCATCAGGGGGTTTGCAGCAGCTCCAAATCCTGCAGCAAAGATACAAAGATGAAGTCGGTACTCAGTCCCCACTGGAGGACGAGGACATGGAGTCCAGTGAAGACACGTTTCTGCTTGCTGAGGAGCTTCATGCTCTGGGTGAAGCTCTGAGTCAGAGTCTGCAGCAGGTCCTGAGGTTGGAGGGTGAAAAAGCAGAAAGGCAAGGTTTCAAAGAGCCCAAGGAGACTTTCTGTGAGCAGAGCCAGATTACAGAGCCCCTGAATCCACAATCACACCCTCGCCTCTTTGCCTCTGTTGTGCCAAAGAGTGCCTCCACACACTCTCTTCCAGCAGACGGAAAAATCTCTCCTACGTCCTCTCTGTCAGCAGAGGTTTCTCCAACCTCATCAAGCACCTTAGAAAGATTGTCCCCCATCCTGTCGCCTCTGCTCACGTCCACTCTGAGCGCAAGTGACCAGCAAGCAAAAACATCCAAGAGTCACAGAGTGTGGGCTGAACCGATAGAAGACAACTTATTTATTCTGGGGTCTGGAGACCGTGACCGTGCAGTCACAGTCACCGAGAGAAGGGAAAATGTTCGCAGGGACACCCGGGAGCCGTTTACAGAGGAGGATTACCTGTTCTCTTCAGGTAAACATGTTAACAGTGATAAGAACTCTGTCATCGTGATGATGTGATAGCTTTGTGGTTCGTTACCAAAAACTCTCATTTCCAGGATAATTACTTCAAGCATATTACAGGGGGCAGAACTTTAGGCTTTAGCAGTCGTGATTTACATGATACACTGTTTTACTGATATTACAGCGTATTTTATATGATATCACAACTCTTCTTTAAATAAATAAACATTTAAATGGTATTTAAATGTTAAATACCAGGAAAATTCAAAGCTGGATGAGGGAAAGATGTTATGGAGACACTTTAATTAGCCTATAATTTAGCCTGTAACTTGAGACTGTAACTAAACATGAGCCATTGTCTTGCTACAATGTACAAGACAAGCAGAATATGAAGAGAGAAGCCAGGGTTTTAATACTGTAGCACAGTAATATTTAATCGGCCCCACCACTGTGTCAGCAGGCCCACCACACATCTTCCTCCTCGCAGGCACAGCCTGAGGCCTCAAGGTTACATTTTCTCTAAAACGTGAAATCTATGGTTTCCAAGAAATCTGTCAACTTGGAAGCAAAAGGTGTGAAATCAAATAAGGTGAAAAATAAATACTCAAGTACAGATACCTGAAAAGTCTACATAAGTAACGAAGTATTTGCACTTCTTTGCTGACCCTTATTTGGTGTCCAGGATGTTTTCACTGCTGAGATCTAAAACTCGCACCGGTCCTCACGAACTCGTTTACGGGCCATTTCAGATCAGAGCAGAAGTTACAAGTGTGTCCAAGTCAGGTGCTTGCTAGCATTTCATGCCTCAGTGAACACACACACACCTACACACACACACACACAGATATCGAGGTATGTCAAAACAGCAAGGGGTCATTATTTACAGACTACCACACATCCCTGAGGTCTGATGTGGGTGGATGAGCGTGTGTTCACTGACCCAGAGGAAACGACAGCAGGAGATGAGCGATCACAATGAAAAGTTACTGTAAAGCGTTTAATGCATTAACATTTGAAATGCAGGACTTTCACCTGTAATGTGATATTTTTTCATTATGTGTCAGAACTTTCACTCAGTGAAGGATCCGATTACTTCTTTAACCACTGGCTTACTCACCACACATGATGCAAGAGATGAAAGAAAACGCACACAGCTACATTTTCCTGCTGAACCACAGTTGGCTTTAAACATGGCAGTCTCAGCTATACACTGATAACCCTTCATCCTATTGTGGAAACTCCCAAAAATCATTCAATTTCAATTGTGAAGCTGCATAAAATCCTCGTTTCTTCTCTGCACTGCTTTAATGGTTGTCAGTTAGTTCATTTGCACGACAGAACAGTAATTAATCTTTTAAGGCTCCTTTTGTGGGGAGTTGCAGGAAATCAATCAGTGCTAAATTTAAAATTTCTTAGCTGAAGTTCCCCGTTACATCCTCACGGTGTCACTAAAGTTCAACGTGCAGAATTAGTTGGGCTTCAGAGTTTAAAATGAGCTTTACCTACTTTAAACTATGACAGCCTGGTCCACTTTCAGAATAATGCAAAGTGTATTAAAGTTGGTATGCCTTGTTTTTTTCAAATACATTTTTTTATCTCATTTCCTCCAGATGAGGCTCTGCAGAGACAGGAGGAGATCTGGCAGCAGGAGATCGAGGAGTCGCTCTCTAACTGCACGTCATTTTCTCACTCATCCAGACCCAGACACATCGACTTCCTGCGCATCACTGCCCCTGATGATGACATCACTGACACACCCGCAACCTCACCTCTCCCCCATGTTCTGAGAGTGAGTAGAATGAAAAATGTCATTTTCCTCTCTGCCGGGCTGACTAAATGTGGTCGTTTAAAATATGACCTAAAAGTTCAAAGTTACACTAAGTGACAAAAAGTTATCTGGTGACCTGAGGTAGTGGGTAAGGGCTGAAATGGGCTTAACATTTGGGAATAACGTGTCGCTGTGTGAGAGCATAAAAGCAGCTTTTCCCAGAACTTCATTTCATTTGAACAAACCACACATGCTGCAAAAAGTTACCAAAAGTGCATGTGCCATTATTGTGATACCTTAATCTAATTTCAGTGCAGCTGTTCTCTGTAAAGCTACTTGAAATAAGCCTCCATCTGCATTTGTCAGCGTTGCATCATTATGACATTAGCCTTGAACTTGCTTCACAGTAAGTCCAGGTTAGAAAAGTGGCCACATGCAGCACTGCAGCGCCACAAAGAGCTCTGTGTTTCCTGCGGTTGCATAACAGAAGGGATTAAATGCAGCTCTGCAGTTGGATTGTATGAGGGATGATAAGCACCTGTAAATTACTGGATGTCTGTGGAGCCTGCACATTTTTATAACAGTCACACAGAATTTTAAAAAATGTAATCATTAAGCAAAGGTAAACCTGAAATCTGACAGTATTTATTACATCTATTCCTTGCAGTTCTAATGCCTCTCATTTCTTTTCTGTTGATGCGATGTTCCTGCACTGTTTATCTTGGGCTTATCAAAGACGGTTTGGTGTTGACTGATGGAGCAGCTTTCACATCCGACTGCAGAGCCACTAATGCCACTGTGCACGTAACACAAGTTGCTGATTTTAATTGACTTTACAATTTTCAGAAAGTCTTGTGCTTCCATTTGGAAGCTGAAACCGTTCCTGTCATATAATTTGCAAAACATTCAATCGGCACAAATGTTTCTGTAGTGGAGACAATGAACCACAGTCCTAATTCATATTGCAGCCCTGTGATCTGCAGATGCTGTGGTTCTGCTGTGTAAAGCTGAGCATTTGTTCAGACGTGTTTGTGTGTGTGTTTAATGCAGTCCCACAGGACTCTATGGATGCATTCCAGTTACATAAACACACATACTCACATAAAGGCTACAGTGTTTCTCTCTGAATGAATGCAAAATGCCTTATTAGTATTCATAAGCTTGAGCATTGCCTATTAAGACCTCACCGCAGGGTACACAGGCATGTCTCAGACATGTGGAATACAATACACAGAGAAATGTTTACAGTGTAATTTGATAAAGTAAAAATGCTTTCACTGACGAGGTCGCCACTAATCTGATAACTGTGATAATATTCAAAGTAAACAAGGGTGGAACCCGAGAGCCAAGTAACTCAAACAAAAGGAGGAAGTTCGGACTTTTATTTTGATATTTTGTATTAAGGAATCTCCACAGTATTAAAAATAGTGAAGAAATATTTCTGAAAATGGTCAGTAATACTAAAACCTAATATATCAGTCTTTTTGTCTCTTATTTTGACTTCATTCTGTATATATTGCATTTATTTATTTGCTGCTTTCTTTTGTGACATTTTTCTGTGCTTGTTACTTTGTTTCAGTCTATGTCACTTTTATTTAATCTGAAACATTTTAAAATTTTATTTCTCTGTGGCCATTTGTTCATTTTCTGCACCAAACAAAGGCAAACAGAGATGAGCTTTCAGAGTTCTCCAACTAAAACTCTCAAGTGAAAAACCTTTTTAGTTTCTCAACACTGTGACAAACCTTCTCTGTTGATTGAGCCTGTTGTGTGAGCTGATTAGCCGTGCAGTGTAGGTGGGGTTAAACCTGCTGAGATGCCCACAGAGAGACCTCCCCGTAGCTGTGGATTTACAGGCCAAATGTTTAGCAAGTGATCCCTGGCAGTCCTATTTACCCTCCTTCAGCTCAGGGTGTGGTGCTCCTCCATCCGTACAGCTCGCAGATGTCAGGGTGTTGTCAGAAACTGCGGCTGGACGCGCCATCTGCTTCCAATTACTCTGCAACAATCCACAGAACGACGTCCAAGGTGCTGCAGCAGGTACAGAAGAGCCGGAGGGAAAAGAGGGCGCAAATGAGAAGCTGAAGCTGGAACTTCAAGTGTGGCTCAGCTGAGTCATTCCACCCAACAGAGCCACAGAGTAACGGCTTGGAAACCTTTACTTTTCCATGACTGGATCTCTCTCTTCCCATTGGCCAGTCTGAGTGACTAACAGCTACTTCCAGCTTTAGGTTTGGAAAGTTTGAACTCTGGTAAGACATAAAGGAACCGTTGAAACACAGAAAGGATATTGCTGTTATTTTTCAACAAACTGGAGCACAAACAGGTTGGATTTTCAGGCATGAGACTTTTATCAAACATCACTTGCATTTGTTGTTAATAATCTGATGCTGCATGATTCTGGAATCACATAAAGAAATTCAAGCATGCCATACTGAAGTCTAAACTCCACTTATAACTTCTTAGACTGTTACCTATGAGCTGTCAGGTTTTTCTAGCACTTCCTGCTAACTCTATTCTGGATGACTTCACCGGTGACTTGCAGTAGCTGGAGCAGCCCAAAGACATCTTGAACCTCTCCGGGGTAGAAACTGTGGACGTAATGCAGGACGATCTCAGTGGGCATCTGAAGAAAAACGGGGATGTGGACTTTAAAGATGCTTTTGAGCGTTCTAGAGATTCTCTCTCATGTGTTATGTTGCCTCACGCTGGGGAAAAGACTTGTATCTCAGTGGGAAATTTAAGTTTGTGGGAAAAAGGAAACGACTCAACGGACACACCAGAGGTGGAGAGGAGACATCGTAACGTAACCAAGAAGGAAAGCGTGGCTGTAAATACCGAACAAGGCCTCGAGAAACAGAGCTCTGCAACAAATCATGAGCAGAATAACTTGTCAGAGGAACACGGAGTTAATGGCTGCAGCAAAGAGGGTCGTCACGGATCACAGGCTCCACCGGGTGAATCGGCCTCGAACGCAACTCTGCAGACAAATTATCAACATATTTCAGTTGACTGCGCGGATACAGATGATGACGGTGTTGCATCCGTCAGTGTCGTTCCAGCCGACGATAGTGAGGACAGGCGTGAAAATGCTCAAAGGGAACCCAGCCAGGAAGATTCTGACACACGTTTTAAATCACGTGAATGTGAAAACACTGAATCGTCTAAAAATACACACACTGTGGTGACTGTGACTGCAGCAGGACCAGCTGTTGAAGAGCTGGAAGCTGAAGATGAAGAGAAGGAGATAAGAGATGCAAATTCTGACTCTCCCACCTCACCGCACCACCCTCCCTGCCTAAAGGATAATTTGCCAAACATAATAACATCTCCAGCTAATAATCCTCCACCTGGCTCCGCCTTCAGCAGAGCTACTTTCTCCCCCACTGACAAGCAGATTCAGGTCCCGGCCCTCTTCAGCAGCCTGAGGGTCCTGAGGAAGGGGGTCACTGGACCAGAGCATGACACTGTGGCCCACATTAAAGCACCTCCTCTGGGAGGAAGCAGGACAGCTTTCACAGAGAAGCAGAAGGATGTGAAGGTTCAGGGGAGCTTCTTGGAGCAGATCTCTCAGTTTCTGAATCGAGAAAAGAGAGGAGATGAGAAGGAGGAGAAGGAGGAGTTGGAGGCTGAGGGAGACCAGGATGAAAGTAAAGTTGATGGAAATGAAGAGAGCCAGGAGGAGGAGAAGAAAGAGCTCGAAGTGGAAGAAGATAAAGAAGTTTCAGAGTCATGTGAGCGTCCAAAATCTCTATCCAGCGCAGAGGCAGCTTTTGATGCGTTCAAGGCTTTTTTCACACCAAAGCCTTTGAAAAAGGACCCAGCAGATAAGATCAATCTGGATGCAGTAAGGAAGAAGATAAGAAATGATATGGATGTACTGAAAATGCTCTCTGAGAGAACCTCAACTAAGACTCCTGATGCAAAAGTATGCATTAGTTCTTGCTGTGAACTCTGATTTGAATGCTTTTTTTAAACTCATCATCCATAAATCATAATTTCAGTACACTTGCTAGAGTCATTAAATAATACTCTCATAATTAATATCCGTTTTCTATTTCCCCACTCGTAGTCAGAGCCAGCCACAGCAGGAGAAGGAGAGGAGCGAAGTCCTGGTCGTTTGCACGCCGTGTGGCCGCCTCTGAAGGAAGAGAAAGTCGGGCTGAAGTACACAGAAGCAGGTGCAGACTAATATATGCATGTGGTAATTTGTGATGAAAATATCGCTCCACATAAATCAGCCCAAGACATTAGCATTACTTTAATGTTTTGCCCCCCCCGAGTTCTATTTTCTATGTTTATTCTTCAGTTCATCAGTGTCAGACTCACAGTTTGCTAATGGTGCTGAAGAAGCATTAGCATATGAAAATATATAAGAAAACATTTTAAATGTACTCTAAATATATCCAGTATACTATGAATAGCTTCATATTATATTTAGCTGCTAAAAAGTTCATTAGTTACACGTCAAAGGAAACGCAAACTTGCAAATCACATAAATGGAGGGTATGAAATTGCATTTTATTACATCTTAAATGTATTTTTGGAAATAAAGTAGGTGCTAGTGGTTTAAAATTAAGAATAAAATAGGAGAATGATTAATTCACTTGTTTTTTCATGTTGAACGATGCAAACTTTAGTGTCAAAAGAAGAAGCAGAAGTTAAAGGTAATGGTTCTATAAAAAAGATTTGGTAAAGTGGAATTATAGCGCTGCCTTGCAGAAGGAGGCTTTGGGTTTGCTACTCCTGTTGAGCTGGGGCCTTTCTGTGCGCTGTTTGCATCTTCTCCCTGTGCCTGTGTGGGGTTTCTCCACATGCATAACGCATAGCATGCATGGTAGATTAACTGGTGACTCTCAGTGGGTTGTAGGTGTGACTGAAAAGGTGTGTGTGTGTGTGTGTGTGTGGCTGTCATGTGGCCCATCCAGGGTTTACCCCGAGTCTTGTCATATGCAAGCTCATATAAACAGACTCTAGCCTCCCATGAAATACTTTAATCATGGGAAATACTCTGAGTGTACATGGCACAGAAGCAGTGTTTACTTTGTTACCATGTGGTGGATGTAATATCAAACTCCATTACAAAGGTAAACAGAACTCCACCCGTAAATGTGTAAATGTCCATGTTCTGCATCCATCTGCATGATGTGAATGCCCTTCCTAGATGACACATTATACTCACACTTGTCCTTTGGGGGAAAAAGGGCAAATTTTTGTGTGTTATTTTGAAAGGTATAAACTGGTCCTGTTTGCTTTGCTATTTCATTGGATGATTTGATACAGTTTCCAGCTTTCTTTGTAAAATATTTTATCCACTCATGAGCAGGATGATCAAACACTGAACAGGAACACACTGTGTGTGTGTGTGCACGCCCATATCCCTGGATATTTCTGTAGATACTGTGCGGACGGTTGCGGTAAATATACTTTCTAGCTGCCCTTTCAGCAGCTCAGTCATCCAGCAGCAGATGAATGTTTGCTTAGACAGTTTGACTAAGACGTGAGTCACCCATCATCTGTGAGCCACGCACCACTTTACAGTTCGGGCTCTGCTGCCATCATGTGGTAACATGTTGCATTGTGCTCGTAACCAAGCCCTCCTCTCATGTATCATCACAGAAATAAAAACGCTCTTACGAAGCACATTTGTAAAGATTAAAATCTGCTGTGTTATTAGAAAAAAAACATAACGTTTTAAAAATGGCCTTTTTTATTCATGTTTGGATGTGTTTCTCTCAGAGCACCAGGCTGCTGTCCTGCAGCTGAAGAGAGAATGCAAAGAGGAACTGCAGAAGTTAAAGGTCAGTATGACGGATATTTTTCTTCATTTCAAAGATTTTGGATGGAGTTTTGTAAATATTTAGCAGTCAGTTCTTGTAGATGGTGGCTCTTTCTAACTAGGGTTATGGTTAGGGTTAGGCTGATATTTGTGATTGATGGTTAAATTACATGAATAGGTTTCCCTGAATTTTGGTTCATGAAGTTCAACCTCACAGAGCTGGCTTTAGATTTATCAGTGTGAAAGACTTATGACTTATTATTGTTCATATAACGAGATGCACAACTGTTCAAACTATGGTTTAAGTTAACCATTATTGATTTCCAGGAGGACCATAGTCAGGAACTCTGCAGACTGAGGTTAGAAAATGAGAAAAATGTTGCACATCTGGAGTCCAGCCTTGCTGAGCTGCAGGCCAAACTCTCCCAGGTTGGGAGCCACTGCCGTGGGGAATTCAAAGACGTGGCCGTGTCCACAGCAGACGACCTTTTATGCAAATCGTTTCGTACCGTCTGCATCCAAACGGACCGAGAGACCTTTGTCAAAATTCCTGAGGATAGAGAGGGCCCGGCAAGAAGCTGCACGTGCCATCTGCAGCAGAAGGCATCGCCCAAAAAGTTGGACCTTGCTTCCATCAGCCTCAGCCTGGCCGGCCAGACGGACAACACGCTGTCTTCCTCCTCTTCACCCTTAAGTCTTCCTCCCACTGGAGGTGGTCCTCTGTCAGAGCAACCACCAGCTCCTTCTCAGACATCATCAACTAAATCGGATGTTCTTCCTGCTCCTCCTCCTCCGCCACCACTGCCTCCACCATGCTTAGCCCCACCCGTTAACCACACACAGGCATCAACTGACCCTCCACCACCACCGCCCCCACCACCACCTCCTCCACCCATGCCAGGGTCATGTCTCCCTCCACCGCCTCCTCCAGTTGGAGGTTTCATGGTTGACAAACCTCCCAGAAAGCCAGCAGTGGAGCCTTCCCGACCCATGAAGCCTCTTTACTGGAACAGAATCCAAATCCAGGACAACAAGTAGGTTCACCTGAGAAGTGTGTAGAAGCACATTCACACAGTCTGATACAGTGTTCTGGTCCTACAACGATCTAAAAATGCTTGTTAAAATTAGACTATTAACATGAATTAGATTTTGATACAAATGAATCCATAAATAAGACGTACCGTAATTACTGCATAAAGTAGAAAAGAGAAATTGTGCCCAAAAAATTGCAGGTTTAAATATTTTAAATAGGTTCAAATGTTGTAAAATTTAAACAGCTTGCACTTTTGTTGCCAACCTGAAGCACTGAAAGGGTTAAAAGTTAAAAAAGTAACATCCAAAATCAGATTCAGAGGTCACTCACTGGCCATCTCATTTAGGTATGCCTCACTAGTACCAGGCTGGACCACTTTGACCTTCAGAACTTTAATTTTTGTGGCACTGATTCAACAAACAGTGCTGCACTACATGTCTCATTACTGAATAAATGCTAACTGGATAAATATATAGAATCCTGTTTCATTGCTTTGTTGGCCTCATATTAGCAAAGTGATACTTTTTTTTAACACACTGTTGTGCTACTGGTCAATGAAAAGCACTGCATTTCTCTCTCCCATAGTAACAACACCCTATGGAGTACTTTAGAAGAAACAAACATTGTTAATTCCATGGAGTTTGAGGATCTGTTTGCTAAAACCACCACAAAGACAAAGAGGAAACCGCTGTCAGAGACTTATGAGAAAAAAGCGAAGCCCCGGAAGGTAAGAAGCTACCTTTAAACATCATTTTAGAGCAAAAACCTATTACTTAAGAACAAGAATGGTGCAATATTTAAAGGTTTGTCCACTAGAGGGGGGTGATGCATCATTGTTTACAGACTCTTCCACATGATGAGAATAAATTTTGAGAACAAATGAGTATTTTTAAAAAAGAACAACTTTATTTGGAGGGCAGATACACTGACAAATGCTTTTCCTGTCCCAGTGAGCTTCACAAGCATTTAGAATAAAATGTAAGTGCTCGTTAAAACTGCACAACAGCATCAGGGTGAATGAGCTTTGTTTGTTATTCTCCCATTTCACAATAGGCTCTCCACTAATGACTCGCTAATGGTTTCTGGTGGTAAGGTGGTCATGGTAACTGTGTTTGTGTTTGTTTTAGATCATTAAGCTGTTGGATGGTAAACGCTCTCAGGCTGTGGGCATCCTCATATCGAGCCTCCACCTGGAGATGAAAGATATCCAGCAAGGTGGGGACATTTCACTCTCTGTCATCGTACTGCAAGGAAGCAGTGTTTCACTGGCACACTGATAATGGGCATAACTGGGCTCAGTTACTATGACTGAAAGTCAAATTTTAGTCTATAGAACAAAATCGTGTTCATGAACTTTTCAGCTACAACTTTATCATTTCAAACCAAATGATAGGATAATAAATGATTGGAAACAAATCCAAACATAAAGCACAGGGAACACAGGACTGTCAAAATAAAACAGGAAGTGACCACACCGCAAGGGAGGGACACTAAGAGACATCACAGAGAGAATTAAACTCTAAAGCTACGGGAAAGGAAATGGAAACACCAGACACAAGGAAACAACAGCAAGGGAAACTAAACGAAACAAAGAAGGGCCAAGACACGGGGGACACAACAGACACAGGAACACAGACACGGGGGACACAACAGACACAGGAACACAGACACGGGGGACACAACAGACACAGGAACACAGACACGGGGGACACAACAGACACAGGAACACAGACACAGGGGACACAACAGACACGGGAACACAACAGACACGGGGGACACAACAGATGGGAACACAGACACGGGGGACACAAC
>VOQJ01012050.1:7767-20342 GCA_015052665.1 Apistogramma diplotaenia | reverse complement strand
CACAAGGAAACAACAGCAAGGGAAACTAAACGAAACAAAGAAGGGCCAAGACACGGGGGACACAACAGACACAGGAACACAGACACAGGGGACACAACAGACACAGGAACACAACAGACACAGGAACACAGCAGACACAGGAACACAGACAGGAAGACAAGAACAAAGGGAAACCAGAATAAAGCACAAATTCTGTGACCAAAAACAGAATGCAAAACTACAACAAACCGAGAAACGAAACTATAAGAAAAACTACTGAACCCATCCAGAAACATGACAAAAACAGAACTTTACTAAAAGAACTCAAAACACCTGGGACCATGACATGAAAATCAGTGGCAACAGGTCTTATGGAGCGATGAACCCAAATATGAAGCTTTTGGCTCAAACTGTCCTAATGTACAGAGGATCTCAGGACAGAGGGACAACAGTGAGTGTCTGCAGCCACGTGTAAAACACTGTGGAAGCTCAGTCTCACCCTCCAAGAAGCCCGAAGAACTCTTCCTGAAGATCGCTGAAAGAAGTGACAGGAAGAGTTTTGAAGGTTGAAGCTGTCACTACCAACGAGTTGGCAGTTTCTATAACCCAAGGCTCTGTTTACCACCTTTGAACAACCTCTCTTCTATCACTCTGTCCTTACTATATTTAACTGGCCACCCACGCAGTTTGCCACCAGTTACATCAGCAGCGAGCTGTCACTAGGAATCAGAATCGTTGCACCTATTTTCACATTCCCACAGCAAAATATAATGAAGGGTGGTAGAAGACTTTGGCACAGTACTGTAAAATCAAAATGAAATCAATAGTTTGCTGCTTTATATAAAGAAAATGGCCAGATACAATAACCAGTCAATTGCTTACACATGCTGGAATCTGTCTATCATACATTATGTGTGCTTTTCTGTATCAGTACTGCTGATTGAGCTGCTGCATGTCGTGGCCCGAACACTGTTGTGTGAGGGATTTTAATCTCAACGGTTTCATCTCTGAGAAAAATAAAGGTTAACAAAATAAATAAATACATCTTCCCAGTGGTACCCTGTTTTTTGTGGCGGAAAGCCTCTGGAACACCGTTTAGATTCTCATCTCTGTTAAATCCTCAAAGTGTGGGTAATCTCCTTTTTCATTATATAAGAGATGGATTACAGTGGGTCACTAAAACCAACTGTGTTTCCCAGCCAGTCTGGGAATTTGAACCTGCAGTAAACATCCAGGTAACCACAGCTCCTTGAACATCACCCTTGGTTGACTTTAATCGTGGCATCATGGGGAATGTACCCTGTATTTCACTCTGAATATGAGCTGGGGGTGAATTTGAAGCAGGATTAGTGGCCCAAACACTCACCACAACGTCAGCAAGACAGTAAACTGTGTAAGTAAGAGCAATGTGAAAGCCAACACATTTGATTTTCATTTTTATTTCCACTGATAGATTTATTATGTCACTATTGATTGGCCATCATTGGTATAGAAGAGCAAGTTTACAACAGCAGTCAGGTCAGCTCAGTGTGGTATGATGTGTTACTGTGAACGATTTCTCTGCTGTCTTCCACTACTTGTTTGTATCAGTCAAAAAGTCTCAGTCGGTATTTTTTCTGCAATAAGTGATCAATAACAGGAGCAAAGCTGTGAATGAAGCCTAGTAAGCATTTCTGTCTCGACAGTATATCTGCATTTGGATCCGTTTCTAGCCACACAAACATGTTACCTCAAGGTTTTATTTAAGTAGGATTTAACTATATATTAATCACAACTTTTCCTTTTTTTAATCTCCTGCTTTCCTTTTCTGCACATTTTCACTTCTAGCTGTACTGACAGTGGATCACTCTGTGGTGGACCTGGAGACCATTGAGGCTCTGTATGAAAATGTATGTATTTAAGCACGTATTACAGCGCACAATCATGCACAACAATGAGCCTCTTATTTATAAGTTATTGTCAATCTGGCAGAGAGCACAGCCGGAGGAGCTGGAGAGGATCAGGAAACACTACGAGACGTCAGAAGAAGAGGATGTTAAGCTGCTGGACAAACCTGAGCAGTGAGTACCTCAGCACATGTTTAGAGAGTGCAGCAGTAATTGATTGTGTTTGTAGAGTAAATCGACAAATAGCAGGCCTACGGACTTGACAGTTCTAACAGAGATGGATAATGCCGTTGCGTTTTGGACTCTCACTGTTTATGTAATTGTGCTCCAGGTTCCTGTATGAACTGTCTCAGATCCCTGACTTCGCAGGCAGAGCTCGCTGCATCATCTTTCAGTCGGCCTTCATCGATGGGATCACCTCCATTCAACGCAAGCTCAGCACCGTCTCACACGTCTGTAAGGTGGGCTAAGCACCTGTCAGAAAACCCATTTAGTCATTGAAAATGCCAAAGGTGACATGTGGTATGAACAGCAGTCTTTAAAAAAAAAACTATTGGTTATCAAGGCTCTGCTGGAGAGGAGCAGTGTCAGGGAGGTGATGGGACTGGTGCTGGCTCTGGGGAACCACATGAACGGAGGAAACAGGACCAGAGGGCAGGCCGATGGCTTTGGCTTGGAAATCCTTCCAAAACTGAAAGATGTAAAGAGCAGGGTAAGGCCCTGATACCCGCTGAGCCGCTGTGGCTCATTTGCCTGCCTTTCAGGATTGATTTTAAAATGTTTATCCTAAGCATAGAGCACACTAAGTGTGCAAAGTCTTAGGAGTGAAAATGTAATCTGATGTGAGGATGTGGGAAAGCAGAGGGAAAGCAGGTGTAAAATATACCATAATAAAGAACCTGCAGTGGTACAGGTGGAGAGGAAAGCAGAAAGCATCCCAGTGAAGTCAGGGTGTCTGACTTAGAAATTAAAATGACATTTACAGTATTTTACCTGCGAGAACTTCAAAATAGAGGAATTTTTAAAAAGCATGTGTATTTATTGCTGCCCCGATACTTGATTTTTATTTTTTTTTAAAAGAGTCCCTTTGCCATATATTTTTATTTGTGTTCAAATAAACCATCTTTTTATTCCATGTTTTATATTAAAGAAGAGAACAGAAGGCTTAACTCTTCAGCTTATCCTCAACACAAGGCAAAGCTAGAATTTATACCTTGACACTAAACATTGGGAGTCCAATAATCAAGTTCTGAAGCTCGTAACGCTCCTTGCTACTCACCCATAGTGATAAAAGAAAGATGAGCTAATAGAATAGAATAGAATGGAACAGAATAGAATAGAATACCTTCATTGTCATTACACGGGTGTCCAGTGAGACTGGAGGTTAATGGGTATTTTTTATTTAAATCCTGTAAACTACATATTCAGTCTGAAGACTCATCTGACCTTGGTTTTACTTAAAATTTACTGATCAGCTTTCATGTGGTCCTTCCATTTCTCCTCAGGACAATCGCATCAGCCTGGTGGATTATGTGGTGTCATACTACTTGCGCAATATGGACAAGGTACTTTTACAAAAAAAATATGCCAATGACAAACTAAATAGACTACTGTAAATGAGCCCTCAAAGCACTTTTTACTTTAGCTAACACACACGAGCGCGCGCACACACAGAAAAAAAACACACACACGCATGCATGACTGCATCAGGGGCAACTCAAGGTTCAGATCCTTCAACATGCATAACCTTCCAACCAGTAGATAACCTCCTCAACCTAACGCGTGAAGCCAGCACAGAATTGGTTTACATTGTTTTTTGGTAAATTGGCTGAGCAGGACGCCATATTAGACAGGAAAACACTAGTTTGGATTCAGCATCGCACGCACGGCATCCACAGATGTAACGCATTTCTTAAATGTTTTCATCCAGCAGAATGCAGGCACAGAGAAGAGCGTGTTCCCTCTTCCTGAGCCACAGGACGTCTTCCTGGCAGCGCAGGTCAGGTTTGATGACCTCGACAGAGATCTGAGACATCTTGGACGAGATCTGACAAGTACGTGACGTTACCATAGCATCTCCTGTTCTCCGAGCTTTTGAAAACGAGCATAACAAACAGATCCAGTTGCCACTTTTTGGTTAATATTATTAGATGCTTGCACACATTCCAGACGGATGGCGAGCTTCCATGTGACTCGGGTGACCAGGGGCAGTCTCAACTTGTGGTCATTTTGTTGTGTGTTTTTGTTTGAAAAATCAGCCAGTGTAACTCTATCGGTGTGATTTTCTGATACTTTCCAGAGGTTCCCACAGACCAAACTCTGGCCCACTCTAGCATCATTTTCCCCCAGACATCCCCCCACCCACCTCCACTACCCTGGTTTCCCATCACTGGCCCCCAACCATTGAGTAGCTGTTTATACTTAAGGCCAACAGCTCGCCTCTGTGGCCAAACTCATGGTAGTGAAAGCTCCAGAACAAAAGATTTCCTCTAGTCTTTCTAATCCTTTTTGCTTGTTCTTTGCACTGCCTAAGTGTGCCTGTGTGACGCCATTCAGCACGCTGCTCAGTTAAAAGTCACTCCGAGGACAATGCTTACGGGCCATGAGTATGAGTTCATTGTTGTGTCCTTACGTATGCATGGGGTTTTGCATGCATTTTATTGAATGCGTGTTTATGTGCATGTATTCGGAGACGAGAAGGAGACTTGCTGCTGATACTGGCCTGGCGCCTTTCAGATCCAGCTTTTAATCCTCAGCCCATCAGATCTCCCATCGCTGTTGCTTTGTGCCTCTGTCGCCAGTGCAGGGAGACCATAGCTTCCCACTTATGTAATCTCCAGACCTCTAGTATCTCTGGTATCTTTGCAGAAATGCACGGATCCTTAACCTGTATCACCTGGGCTCCAGTGTGGCCCCCAGATGTGTGCCACAGATAGCTTTCTTTACCTCTCAACACAGCTTTGTCTTATCGCACCGTCTACCCAAACCACCGTGCAATCTGGTGTGCCTGTCGCAGGTTCCTTTTGTTCTGCCTGTTTGAACTGCCCACATGCCTGGTTTGAGGCTCTGCTTTTTTCATTCGTCACTCTCCCTCTGTTTTCTGTTTGGCTGGTATGAAATCTTTCTGTTTGTTGTGGTTAAGCTTCTCTTAAGTCATCTATGTTGAGACTAAATTAAATTTGCATAGCTTATTCATTTTAAGGTTCGTTCAAATTACTAGTAAAGCCAACCAGTCGTGCAGATTTGGATTTATTTTTACAGTTTTAAGATATCTGCAGTTGCGTCTTTGTAACTGTACATTGCAGTGGATTCTTGGGGCTTTTGTTTGTTTCCATTACAGTGACAATGAAAATGATTTCTTTATATTGACAATGACTTAAAACATGTCATAATTATAACTACTGCCTAATTGTTTTTCTTTTATCCTCCATCAGTCATGGTTAGAGCCATGCTAGCAGTCTGGGTCTGTGCTGGTCCAGATTATTTCACCTACTGGTGGATGCAAGTATTTTTGCACAAGCATTCATGGTCCTGAGAGGATAAATCCTCCCGACTTTGGTGATTTCTTAGTTTTGCGAGTTGTTTACCGTGTTGGATGCAATGTATGCACCGGTCACAAGGAGAAAATTTGCATTCCCCAACTAGTTGGTGAGCAGTTGCTGGAGGTTGCAGACAGTTGCAGACAGTTGCTAGGTGAAATCTGTCACAAAGAAAGTGTTGCACCAAAAACCTCATAATGATCACTTTGTTAGCATTTTTTGGAAGCCGGTCTTTTCTGGCACGTTTTGCAATCAGAATTAGGATCTGAATGCACTGTTGTGCCAATGTTCTCTGTTTCCAATTTGTGACGCACTTTGACAGTTTCACTTGCAGAGTGGCTGGTGAGTGTTTGTACAACAGCCCACTAGTATCCAAAGGAATCTTGAGGTTCTGCCAACTTGTCGGGGAATACATCTTTTCCCACATTTTTCCATTGTGGCCGATGGCTGTCAGGAGGTCACTGGGTTTCTAGGTCTGAGGCTAACAGAGGCTTTAGCAGTTGAATTCCCAGCAACTGCCATCAACTTTCAACAACCACTTGACAACTGGTCAGGGATTTTCCCCTCATGCTTGATCCTACACTGTCACCATGATTGCCCAAAATGACAGACAAGTTAACATGTCAGGTGTCTGCAGCTCATCTAGCACAAAGTAGAGCCTCACAGAGTCGTACTACAGACTGATAGTGTTGCATTGTGAGCAATGGCAGTGGAAGGGGACCCTGAATTCTTTCCTGTGCACTCTGAGACCTTAGCTGAAATAAATTAGGCAAGCATAAAACAGGGGCACTCTTCAAATTTTAGTTTAACTTGTTTTGTTTTAAGATACATAAAAAAGTCACATGAACATTTTTCTGCAGTTTTAAATCTATACAAAACTAACCCTACAAAAACTAACCCTCTTATTATGAGTCATTTGTATTCATGCTTGTTTGTTTTTTGAATAATGTTACGTTTGCTGTTATTGCAGCATCATTTTTGCATGTAAATCTTCCAAGCAAAAATCATTTCCTCTGGTGTTTCCAGTGTTTCCATCCTGGCAAGTTCCTGAAAGCATACTCATTTGAACTAGTTTTATTCCACTGTGCAGAGGCAATGCTGTGATTTGAGAGGTGAATAATCCAAGCATATCATCATCAAATGCTGAAAGCATTTATCCCTCACTATGAAACAAAATCATTGTTTCAGTGCAGTTTGTATAATTGCAGTCTCACATCTGAAAGCGCCACACTGCCAGCATCAGCCGACTGTATTTACATGAAGGTCCATAACCCTCTTCAGTCTGAAATAAGCAAATGTCTGTCAGACCCAAAAAGGCAGACAAAAGAAAGAAAGGCTCCCCACACAATGCAGAGGGAGAGATACGCGCCTCTACAGTTTACACAAACCCGAATGAAAACAGTATTCTTTTGTAATCTTATCTGAGAGATGTTGATCGAGCATTGGGGCGGAGGGGAGGGGGAGTCGCTTCAGCCTCTATTATGACTGGCTCCACATACTGGCTCCTCTGATCCACTGATTGGACACAGCAATGTGGAGCCGCAGACTGGAAGAGGAAAAGGGAGAGGGAGAGGAGCAGTCGCCATCTCTGGGCGAATCTCAACTAGTGATATCTGAAGAGGAAGCTGTGCAGATAACCTCCCGCTGGGACACAGGTGGACCTAGTTCAACCCAGATCCCTTCTCTCGTTTTGTGAATCTGCACAAATTAACAGAGACATTATAAAGAAGAGACGCGTCTCTGAAAGAGTCTTAATTTACTTCTCCATTTGTGGGAGCAACAGCAAAGATTGTTGCAGAAGTTTATCTTTCAGGCAAAAAAAAAAAAAAAAGCCTAAAACTCCTTAAACATTTGTTTTGTCAGATTTAACTGCTGATTCTACACATCCAGTTTTTATGTCCCAGTGAACACAGTAAAGTATTCTTTACTTGGTTATTTACCCAGTCAATTCATGTTAGTTTTCTTACAGACAGCCGAAAAATGTCAGTAAAATCATGTAATTTATACATAGTTGTACCTGTTGACTGCACTTTGAACTATTAAAAAAGTCACTTTTACATTTTATTTACTGAAATAAATAGGGAATAAAAAAATAAAAATCTAGGGCTGAAATTAAAAAGCAGGACTCAATTTCAGCATCTTTCAGTTTCAGAAAATAATGTGTGACGCAGCTCATGTTCAACATGTCTATGTGTGGTGTCAATAATCTACTTTAAACTTGCTATTTTAACACTGTAAAGTCTGAGCCATGAAATTATCTCATTCTGTTCTATTTTCCAGAAGTTTTGACATTTTTGAAGCTGGAGCGCTTATTGAACATATTTGAGTATTAATTTATATATATTTTTGCAGCTTTTGTACAATTTATTGCTTAAAATGTATTGTGCAATTTGTTTAGTTTTTTTTTTAAGAAAAGAAAATCACACTGATGATGCAGATGTCTCAAAAACTCATTATATGATACAGTTGGTGTCTTTGTGAAAGTTACTGTATCTTTACCAAAAGATGCCTGCTTTTTCCTGACATCTAGAGATTTTTTTCAGAATGAGTCAGTCAGTATTTTCCCTGATTTTCTGTTTCTTAAGTTTGGGTTTCTAGAGGATACCTTTACATGATGTTCGTGTTGCTTCTCATTTACTTCTTCCAGCGATTGCAAACAATCTATAAAGTGTTCCAAAGAAATGAGGAAGCTAGTGTTTCTCCACAGCTCTCATCTGAAATTTTGTGATCTTTGTGTTCTTTTCAGGATGCGAGAAGGACGTACTAAAGGTTTGCTCTGACTCTCCTGAAGAACACCTGCAGCCATTTAAGGACAAGATGGAGGCTTTCGTGCTCAGTGGTGAGTAATTAACATTAATTTAACGAGATAGGAAAAAAAATTAACCGAGTACACCCTCACAAGTGACTTGGCTAGTGAGGCACTGACGTCATCACATCAGATTTACAAACATTATGAACCTACAGAGCAACTTATTCACGCAACAGTTAACGTGTTTCGTTTAAAATTTCACACCAGCATTCTTTACACATACAAACTATCATTGAAAAAATAACTTCATACCTTTACTAATAAATGAAGTCTGCGCTGCTTCTTTTGAAGAAAAGCATCGATAACTTGTTTGCTAACTGTTTACTGTAGCTTGCTGTCTAATTCTACTATTCTGCAGCCGAGTAGTCGTAAGAATCCGTGGGATCACCAGCGCCCCCTGCCATGAGGCACAAGAACTGCGTGCTTCACCGAGTGTCTGCAGCAGTTTAATGATCGCTCAGCACAAGAATACGTTACACACATACAGTTGTTGATTAAAAAAACACTGTGCATTATGTACACCAGCTAAAATATAGAAATTTAGTGCATAAAGTGTTCAAACTTAATAGCGACATGCAGAGGGACAGCAATACGGTCTCACTGTACAGCATGCAGCACAGTTAGCATAGTCATTGTGCAATCCATGGTCAGGCTCAGAGGTCTGCTGCCTCACCGCTGGTAAATGTGAAAATTCAGCGATTTTGAAAAAAAATGGTGACATTAAAGGGGAAACAACTTCACTGAATAAATATAACCATTTAATTTATTTTTTAATTTTCTATTTCCATAATGACAGGCAGCTTCTCCTGCATTAACGTGAAATTGCCAGCTTGCACTTAAGTCTTCTTCAATTATGCTCAATTATTTCTCCTCTTAACTATTCCATCAGCTCTGGTCATGGACAGATTATTGGACAGTCATCCTGTCGACAGACATGTAAAAAAGCCATTTCTTTGTACCTGGTTTCTATTTTTAAGCAATTTCACATTCAAACAAGAAAAGTCTTTCGGTGCCACTTGTAAAATGCAGCCCTCCTACCTTTAGAAGCCTGAAAGTCATCAATGGAGTGGCTTTGGTATTTGTATGTGAGGGAGACAGGATGAATTCAGAGTGCAGCCTAGACACTCAGATAGGGATCAGACAGATTTGGCATTAGCTGAGACACACAGGCACTGGTCCTCCTGTGGAGCTCTTTCACTGCAAACATTATCTATTAACTATTATCAACCGAGGCATGTAAAATGTCTATGTTGACCCATTTCAATGCTGAGTATTCAGGGCCTAACTAAATACTCCCTGTGTCATCTCTTTTTCCGCCCAGCAACAGAGCTATCACGAAATCAGAATGTCTTTTGGAGAGCAGTCTGTTCACATCATCGTCTTTTGTCTCTCGTGACCCATTTGTTTTATTTGTTATAAAACTATTTCATACAGTTTCCCAAGACTTTGCCTTTTGTTCAAAGATTTGAAGTTTATCTTCCTCTTAAGAAAAAGAAAAGAAAACAGCTATGTCTTCAAAATCTAACTGTAATATTTTTTAAGGACAATACAATGAATATTTTATTAGTGGGTAAAAAATTAAACCTGTAACTTTTATAAATGTTTTTTTAAATTTTTCTGGACATTGTTTCGGGACTGGAGCAGACTCCCAAAACATTAGAGAGAGACAGACGCAGATAACAAGTAGCCTACCTGTTATTTGACATAATGGCATAATAGCAAGAATGGCTCCATTGACTGTGTAATTGGTGTTTTAAGACCAAATGGTTGTCTGGCTCCATCAGACAAGGTCATCATCATACAAGAGGTTCTTATTGTGTTACTGTGAGTAATTAGATTAACGGACTTTCCACAGAGTTTAAAATCGAATCTGTAATTTTTGGGATAGTCTTGCAACAACTAAATCTTTTTTCCTGCATTTTCTTTACAGCACGAAAAGAGCACGGTGAAGCTTCTTATCAGATGATGACTGTGCAGAAAAGGTAGGACATTTCACTTGCTGTTCATCCATGTGCAGCGTGCAGGCCTCAGAATGAACCCAAGTAGCTACTAGAGCGGTTTGAAGTGCACCCACTCATGAATCATGAGAAAACATCTGGTCTCTGGAGCTTGAAAAAAAAGCGACTGGACTTTTTTAGATGTCTTGAAGACATTTCACCTCTCATCTTCAGTTCTAAAACCAAACCAAAACAAAACATATTATATCTAAGAACAGCATTAAACATTTATTGTACAGATCATTTGTGTTCTGACTCATGGACGTGCATCTCCATGCATACAGAAAAATGATAAATATTGTCCCTTTTTAGTCAGCCTGCTTCTTTTTTATGATCCTTTTTGTCACTTTGCATTTCTTTATGATTTTTTTTTGTCTGTTTAGTTATTCTAGCTGTTTCACGTCTGTTTTTGTTACTTTGTGCCTCTCTGGGTTACTTTGCATCTCTTTTGATAATTTTCCATCCTTTTTGTTTTCCTTGAAGCTTCACATCCCTTTCTGGTTGTTTTGCATCCCCTTATTGCTCTTTTGTGCCTCTTTTTGCTGTTTGTCTCCTGTTGTGTCAGTATTTTCTCAGAAGCAGATCAGACAACATAACAGCTAATTTGAACTAACTGCTATAGATGAGAGGAGTAACAAATTAAATAAAAGCAAAATTCAATCTTGATCTTGATTTTTGATACGTTCTTTCAGTTTCCAGGACTCGGTCCTGTACTTTGGACTAAAGCCCAAGACGGGAGAGAAGGAGGTGACGGCTGGCCATTTCTTCATGCTCTGGTTTGAGTTCTGTGCTGATTTCAAGAGCAGGTGGAAAAGGGAGAACAAGAATGTCTCGAAAGAGAGGTAAATAAGAGCTGTGTGTGTGTGTGTGCAAGATTTCACCCTTTCTAAACAGACACCCGAAGAAAACGTGCAGAAAAATATTTTTTGTCTTTACTTATTGTACCATTGATGCCAGTGAAACATAAGAAATGTATTTTTAAAATTTCAAAATAACTTATAGATCCTTTTAGGGCTTTACTGGACTTTTTTGAACATTTAGTCAGTGCAGCACAGATCTCACACAACAGGTCACTCAGTTTATTATGTGATACTGATGTTCAGCCAACATATACATTAGGATCCTTTCTTGCAAGTTTAAAAATCCAAAGTATTTTTTTATTTAATATACTGCATGTTTCTCTTTTTATCTCAAACCTATTAACTTGGAAATTTTGCAGGCTAAAAGAGGCTCAGCTGTCAGTGAAGAGGATCACAGGGGAGAAGAAAGTGGAGACGAGAAAGACCAACCCCAACAGCTTAGTAAGACTGGAATCAGATCATTTCCCGAGGGAGCAAAGAGAGTTGCCTCAGTTGACATTTGTGAAATACAGATTAAATCATGCAAGTTCAGGAATTCTCTTGCAACGTTACTGATAAGCACTGCTGCTTTTTGATTTACTAGAAAGTTTTTTGCAGTCTTCTTATTTAAATTTGTTCCCAACAGAAAGAGCGACTGCGTCAGAAAGAAGCCAGCATGTCTTCAACTTAAAGAAACCAAAAAAATCCAGATTGTAACCATCGCACAGCCATCCTCACAAAGCTGGACCCGGCGGGATGTGAACAAGGATACCAAATGTACTGTACAAGAAAAACTGGAGCTTAAAGTTAATTTGAGTACTTATATTTGCCAAGTGAAATATTTATCTAATATAACTTTACACCTTAAAAATGTATCTAAATTTTAAATATAATAAAAAAAATCTGTGCAATATTTACTTCAGCTGTGTACAGACAGATACATGTTTGCATTTTACATTTTGCAAAATGTAAAATCAAATCTTTTACGATATTTTTTGCCACAAATAAAACCACTGATCGTAGAAAGCTGTGATGTCATAGCTTGAATGCTGTTTTATTTACAAGTGCCATTACAACACACGATGCACAAATTATACACAGCCATAACATCAAGTGGCTTTCAGCAGTGCAGGTATAAACGTGTTTGTCACTACAACCTTCAGCTTCATGTCCCACACGGTGGAAACAACACAACCTCTGAAGTCCTCGTGTGTTTCTGCACATCCATTGGCTTGTAAGTCTGCAACAAATGTGCCACTGTGGATCGTTTCAAATCATCCTGCCTCTCAACAATTCACTTGACCCTAAATCTTTGTATCTGCAAAAAACCATGAACCAACATATCAAGTTACACTCACAGAACTGCAAGCAGTGACTGATAACTGGCAGATGTTTGGTCACTGACACCTGAATCCTCGGCTTGGCAGTGTGTGCTGTCTATCAGCAGATTTAGTGAACTGTTGAATGCCCCCCCCCCCCCACCCAAAAAAAACCACCAAACCCTTCTCCCTATTTTTCTTCTCTCC
>VOQJ01012049.1:0-10109 GCA_015052665.1 Apistogramma diplotaenia | reverse complement strand
GTGTGTGTGTGTGTGTGTGTGTGTGTGTGTGTGTGTGTGCGTGTGCGTGTGCGTGTGCATTTGACCCTCTATACCCCAATAGAATTCTATCTGCACTCCCATATAAGATAAAAAATCTGATCAACATTCTAAACACAAAGAATATCTATAAAACTACTGTAAAGTGAAATTATAAGTTGGTTTTAATTTAAAGAGCACAAATAGCTCTTTCAAACTATACATGACCAGTTAAGATTTGTACATTAATATTTTTATCATTATCCCTTTCTCCCCTCTTCATCTGCCTCCCTCATCTGCTCCACATCCTCTTCCTCATTATCTCAAGCCTCGTTGGGGAATTGCAGGATAAGGACCCAGACGCAGAGTCATGAGACAAGCAGAATTAAACAAAAAACAGTTGTTTAATAAGGCTGATACCAATTTGACCTAAAAAAAAACCACTTGATCTAGACTTTACATAAATGTGTCCTGACCATTTGTCTCTCAGTACATCAGTTTGTTGTTGTCTCCTTCATATCTTCAGCATAGCAATGAAAATGCAGTGTTTTCTAATATTATCTAAGGAAAGCATATATAATGTAAAAAGTATCCACCAGATGGAACTCCATGATCAACTTGTGTGTGTGAAGAATTGACTTCGTTGGAATCTGGATGTTTCAAACTAGTCCAGCACATTTCCTTTAATACCAGTAGTGCAGGGGTCGGCAACCCACGGCACTCAAAGAGCCAGTTGGACCCGATTTCCACAGAGAAGAAAACACGAGAGCCGCAAATACATCAACCCCCTAAAAAAACCTAAAACAGCAAATACTTTAGACTTCCCCGAGGACGCACAGCACAGAGCCACAGCGTAAGGATGAAAGAACCACATACCCCTCTGGAGTAACACGTGTAAATTGCATACAAGTACACACTTACCGTGTGTACTTGTATGCAATGACAAAGTTTAATGTAATCTAAACAGACAAAACAGCAACAGGAGATAAGTGTCTGCGGCCATGCAGCCATAAAAGCTGCTGCCGAGGAAATGAAACAACAGCACACAATGGGGAAGAAGGTGAGGGCAGAAAACATCTCATACCATTTGTTGCACAACACGAAGTTGTAAAAAACCTCTGCATAGCTTAGTGAGCACATTTAATGCCTGGGAAAGCAGGAGGCTGGGGAGGGGCAGGGGCAGGTGGACATAGGGAGGGATGGTGGAAGGGAGCCAATGGAGGTGAGTAAGGTCAGGATGCTATGGAGCCAGGTCCAGCTCTCCATTTGGCAAAACAATTTCTGATAGTGGTGGAACGTTCACCAGCGGCCTTGGTCGCCAAGGAGACCAGTTCACACAGGTCACAAGAGACGGGATGTTGTGGGGATAGGGCTCATTTAAATACAATTTGTTTTGGTACATGCTGTTATGATTATTTGGCTGACAGCCTTCAAGTTCACTGGAAAACCCTCAATGGTGAAAAAATCCAATCATCCAAATTTACTTGGTTCCGTCGTCACCATGCAGATACCTACACATCTCCAAGGTTTACTCCCTTTCACCTGCGAGCATGGCCACAGCTGGACTCCGAGCCCCAAGACCTAAGTCCAGCTTGTGGTTCAACTCCGGCAGATGCTGAGTCTGAGTTTGTACAGCTATGCACATTCCTTCACAAAGGCCAGGTGGCCTTACCAAGGCCTGAACAACTGCCCGAACTTTCCTAATTTCATAATAAATGAGGTATCCTCAAAGTCCAATCAGAAGAGATCCTGATATCAATAAGCTGAATATGTCAACATCTTCCACATCCTCAACCAACAGAGAAGCTGGACTCGTCGTCCTCCGCTCACTCCAGGAGTCCATAACGTAGCTGGCCAGTTCTGTACCACTAGGACAAGTGGATTCTCCTTTTCCCAGCCAGCTGGCCAAATCCATGCCTGATTTCTAGTTCAGAATATGTGTAAAGAGAGGCTTTAAGCACAGCGAAGCACAAAGCAGGATAGCAAAGGTGTCCACCTCCACTGAGAGCCAGAGCAGAAAAAATATCGTGATCAGCAGTATCAAATGCTGCACTGACATCTAACATAAGTATGTATGACATCAAACACAATATTAATCTTCACTCTTGCTGTTTGTGTGCAGTGACTGAAAGGCTTCAAACAGAACGTTCCTCTGTGAATGATCACCAAGCTGTTTCACAATGATCCCTTTAAGGATTTCTGAAATAAACAATAGACTAACATATGTAATTTAATAATGAGACTTTTAACAGTCTTGTAGGAATGAGACACATTGGTGGTTTGGAGGAAGTAGTTGAAGTTAGCTGAGGGTAATGAACAGGAAAGAGTAACAAAAGAGAAACAAAAAGGAAACAGTAGCTTTATGAAAGCCTTCTAAGCCAGTGGAAAAGCCTATTTCCTCTCAAGCCAGTGAGATGTGTTTTATGATCTGTGCTTATAAATTGTAGCAAAGAGTCAAACTTCTTTCACTTGCTATGAAAATTTGGTAGCTGCTCTGGATTGTGTTAGCACATACTGTAGAAATGAAGGAAATAATATTGGAATCCATAAAATTAATTCCATTGCTTTCAGCAAGACATCTATTGTATTTTTTTACCCAGTGATGTCTCGTCCATTATTGTAAAACAAATTTCATCCATCCATCTTCTTATCTTCTTATCCAGCTCAGGGTCTTGGGGTCTCAGGGGTTTGGAGACTCTCCTAGTTTCCACAAAGGAGGGTTTGTTGTCAGAAAAAAGGCTTCTGTGCCGTATCTCAGCACACGATTGAGAGTAAGAAAAGAGAAAAGACTTTTTGTTGATCAACGATCATTACTGACGATACTGAATTCTATGCAGAATAAACAAGAGTCTCCTTTGCTTCCCTCTCTTCAATGTGTGAATGATAGTTTGAAGGTCATTCTCAAGATCTACGTTAGCATTAAAGTCACCCATTATAATTC
This sequence comes from Apistogramma diplotaenia, assembly GCA_015052665.1. NCBI lineage: Eukaryota > Metazoa > Chordata > Actinopteri > Cichliformes > Cichlidae > Apistogramma > Apistogramma diplotaenia. Next base: position 7,171 of record VOQJ01012049.1, on the reverse strand, counting down.
ATCAGTACTGAAAATGTCAGTTTTAACTCATGTTCTCCTCTCAGTCTCCCAATCAGAGGTGGTGGAAATAACAGAAGGAGTGAAGTCTGCTCTGCTGCCCTTTAAAACCACGGATGACCTTCCCCAGGACATTCGAGTGGAGTGGAGACGCTCTGAGTCCAGAAACACGTTGGTCCATGTGTATCAGAATGGCCAAAACCAGCTAGACAATCAGGAGCAGATTTACAGCGGTCACACAGAGATGAATGAAGAGCCAGTGGGAAACAAAGACCTCAGTCTGACCCTGAATCACCTCTGCTTCAGTTATCTTGGTGTCTACACCTGCACCATCTACAGAGATGAAGAGGTCCTGCTACAGAAGGCCGTGGCACTCTGGGTCAAAGGTCAGTGGTACAGATGTTTGATGCTCATGCACCACGGGAATGTGAAAGAGTCAGAACAAGTCCAAACAAAGGTTTGATCCACGAGAGACAGCGGCTCTCTGCTCCGGTAAAACCACAAACCCACGCAGGTACATGCTGATCCTGATGCTGTGTCCCTGCTGACAGCTAAAGATGTGTGCAGTTGTGTCCAGCTGTGACGGGATGAATCCAGCATGCTAAATAAAGAAACAGAAAATCCAGCAGTTGAGAGGAAACAGTCTCCATATGGCTCATGTTCAGCTCTCTTATTCTCTCAGCTCTGCAGGCAGAAGTGGTGGAGCAGCTAGTTGAAGTGAAGTCTGCTCTGCTGCCCTTTAAAACTACAGCTAACCTGCCTCAGGATGTCAAAGTGGAGTGGAGACAAACTGACCCTAAAAATGTGGTGGTGCATGTGTACCAGAAAGCCCAAAACCAGCCGAGCCAGCAGGACAGAGTTTACAGAGGTCGCACCGATATGGAGGAGGAGCCACTGAAAACTGGAGACCTGAGTCTGACCCTGAAAGATCTCCGTCTTACTGACAGTGGAGTGTACATCTGCACTGTCAGCATGCACGGAAAAACCCTGCAACAGAAAGTAGTGACACTCAGTGTCAAAGGTCAGCAGACTGAACTATTCTTTTATGAGTATGGTGATTCCTTTCTTCCTAATAATTGTGACTGACAAACAGATCTGAAATATGTTTGAATAATGTGTTAGAATAAAAATTGATAGAAGTCAGAGACAATCTTGTCGGGCTGCATGAATGAGGAGCTTCACATTAATGAACAGTAAGTGACCTCCAGGAGGAGAGTCACTGTAGTTCCTGCTGAGTCGCTACCACAATTAACAATACATCTCCAACATATACATTTTGTACTTTACTTGTTTACTGCAGTAAACCTGGATCATTATGTACTGTATGCTCTTACATCATTTAAACACAGTGTGACATTCATTCCACTGACAGCTGCTTCCTGCCTACGCTGAAAGACGCACTCTGCATTTCAATTAGTTTCCTTACAGGTTCATGCCTGTTCTCCCCATTACTATGTTCACTCAGAGATAAATCACAGCTATATAGAAATAATTAAAAAAAATATAATAAATATACCGCTGCTACTTTGCGGATTTTCACCTATTGTGAGGGTCTTTGGAACGTAGCCCGCTCGACAGGTGAGGGATGATTATAATCTACATCTGAGAGAGCAGGTGCTTGTTTGTGTTTGTGTGGCTGCTGTACAGATGAAGTGATCCAATTATATGTTTGTCTCTGCAGGAAGCTGGAAGAGTCTGATGACAGCAGTGTTTTCCAAAAGGAAATGATTGGACACGCGCCCTCCTCTGAGGATGTCTTCAGCTTCTGTAGAAGTTGGATTGGAACGCTCGGAGGAAAGCTGGTTGATATGAACTAAATGAAATCTTTTACACAAACTCTTATGACATGATGTAATGACATCACAAGACACATGATACATTATAAAGTCAAAAGTATTCTCTCATCTGCCTTCAGTCACACATGAACCTGAGTAAAATCCCATCCCTAGAGTTTAATATGTCGTCCACCCTTTGCAGCTGTAACAGCTTCAGCTCTTCTAGTAAAGCTTTCCACAGGTTCAGGAGTGTTTATGGGAATTTCTGACCGTTCTTCCAGAAGCACATCTGTGAGGTCAGACACTGATGCTGCTTGGCTCACAGTCTCCTCTCTGCACACTGCTCTTCAGCTAACATGAAGGTTTGAAGGTCTGTAGTGCAGATAGACCTCTGTGCACTATGACCCTCAGCATCCACTGACCCCACTCTGTGATTTTCTGCGGTCTAACACTTCATGACTGAGTTGCTGTCATTCCCAATCGCTTCCACGTTGTTATAATCACACTAACACTGACTGTGAAATATTTAGCAGTGAGGAAAGTTCAGGACTGGACTTGTTGCACAGGTATCATCCTGTCAGGTACCACACTGGAGATCACTGAGCTCCTGAGAGCGACTCATTCTTTCACTGGTGTTTGCAGCAGCAGTCTGCAGGCCCAGGTGCTCCGTTTATACACCTGTGGACGTGGAAGTGATTGGAACACCTGAACTCAGTGATCTGGATGGTGGGTGAACACTTTTGGCAATATAGTGTATATCATCTGTGTTGTAGTGTATAAATCACGTAGTTGTTGTTGAATACTACAACAAGGTATTCTTCAGTTTTATTGTGAAAGATATCGGCATTTAGGGTTACATTTTTTACCCTTTTTTAACATTAATATTTATTTCAGCGAATGCTCCTCACTGATCACAGCTTTATGATTTTGTCTGGTGCAAGAGATTTAAGGAACTAATGTCATTAACCTTATTTGGCTCTGTCCATCTTCCCATCAACTCTGACCAACTTCCCTGTCCCTGCTGAAGAGAATCAGCTCCAAAAATAAATCTTGTGGCAACCATCCTGGATTGTGCCTTCTAATCAATGCCCCTCAGTGGCCACCATTCCCGTTGAACTCATAGTTAGTGGATGTTCTTTAGAAACATTTGGAGGCCCCAACGAGATTCACTCCTGAGGTTACTGAGGATTTGCTAGAGGTGTCATAAGACCAGTATACGGCTTACCACGCACCAGGCGCTCGCCCATGACGCATGACACGGCAACCTGCCTTGATGGAGGACTATGTGGTCTCCTTCCCAGAACAACAACAAGTTGCCTTCAGCCCCCAGGGGGCAGCTGACCTGCCCCAGCAGCAGACACCCTCTTAAAGCATGAAGGGAGCACAAGAGAGATATGCCAGGATGACACCACTCACCCCTTTGCCATTCAAGTATGTGGTTTCAGGGGCACAGCTTAGAGTGGGTACAAAATATTGGCATGTACCTGATGAGGCCGACCCCCTTTCCCAGGGCCTCCCCATTACACCCCAGCTTACATATGATTCCGGAGATGCACCAGAAGAGCTTCATGCTCTTCAGCAACTAATGGAGGAGAATCAGAGAATGCAAAGGCAGATACTGCACCTGCAGCGGCAACTGGATGAGAGAGCCGCATCGCCAGTCCCACAACCCTGCGAGAACTCTCACATCTTTTCTCCGCACCCAGGATAGGCAGTCTACCTGCCACATCCATCGCAGCCTGATGGCGTGGAACAGTTCCCACCTCTGCTGCCACCTCCATCAGCAACGAGTGGAAATGTACCACCTCCAGAAGGGGACGACATCTGGCCACAGCCACCACCTCCAGTGAAGGATGACCCATTACCACTGCTAGCACCAGATGTGGTCGCGAAGCTCACAGAGCCCCACTATCCCTCTATTTACAAAGGGGGACCCAAGGCAATTCACCAGACTCAAGGTTGCCTTGGAGAATCTGCTGCCAGAGGATGCAACAGAACACTTCAAGTACCAGATTCTCGTCGACCACTTGAAGTATGAGGAGGCTCTTCTCATTGCAGATTCGTACACCAACTCCCCTTATCCTTACACCAAGACAATGGCAAGCCTCACTGAGCATTATGGGCAGCCACACCAACTAACACTCAAAAGAATCGCTGACCTGATGGAGGGCCCAGTGGGCATGCTGGATCAGCTGGAGGACAGTGAACAGACATAGCTGTGCTGTGGATCCCACGTCACACAACTCCTCTCTAAGCTGCCTCCAGACATGCGGGCAGAATTCAAGAGGTTCTTGTACCCCATGCACATAACCATTGCCAGCCTCCTACACTTCTCTGATTGGCTCAACTATGAGCTGAAGATCCAAGAGACAGTTTACGAGCCCCTGGACTGAAACAGCGCTGTGTCCAAACCTGATAAACGTCGTGACAACAAAGGGGAAAAGAGCATCAGTGTTCTGCTGGCCGCTGATCTGCCTGAGAGGACTCCTGCCGTGGCAAAGACCCCTCCTGGTGCCAAGAAAACTGATAGGGTGGCCTACTGCCCCTATTGCAACAATAACCAGCATTTCCTTGACCAATGTATTAACTTCTCACAGCTCGCTGTGGATCAGAGAACAGCATGGATCAAGAAGAACAGGAGATGCTAGCGATGTGGTTGCATGCACCTCGTCTGAAGATGCCGTGCAAGGTGTGCAATGGGAGACACCTGCAAGCTTTGCATGAGGTGAATGTCAAACCTCCTCAGAAGAATACGGCATGTCTTGTTAGCACGGCAAATGAGATCTTATACCTTGACAGGTGATCAGGATGTAACCAGGTGTTGCTGAAAGTGAGTAACGTGCTTTTGCGCAATGGTCCCCTGACCATTGAGACCCCCGCCATACTTGATGATGGATCAGAATGGACCATACTTCTCTCTGAAGCAGCACAAAGGCTCCAGCTGAAGGGCGAGGCTGAAGATCTAGCTCTCAGGACTGTGTGACAAGACCTCCGAGTGCTACATGGCTCTCCCGTGTCATTCTCCTTTTCACCTGCAGATCAGCCGAAGAAGTCCTTCAAGATAAACTGAGCAGGGAACCCCAATGGTCATGTGGAAGTGGCATTCCTATCAGTGAGGTCTAGAGTTGCACCAAATAAGCAGCTGTCTGTGCCTAGGCTGGAACTCTGTACAGCATTAAGAGCAGCTCAGTTAGCTTCACTGCTGCAGAGAGAGCTGACTATGCCAATCCGTGATGTCATTCTTTGGACTGACTCCACTACAGTCTTCACATGACTCAAGTCTGACTCCTGATACAAGATATTCACTGGCACCCAAAATCCAGGCCTGGAGGTATGTGGATTCTGTTAACAACCCAGCTGATGACATCACTCGGGGTAAGATGTTGTTAGAACTGGCCAGTAACAGCAAGTGGAGGCATGGCCTAGACTTTCTGCAACAGATACCAAACCTTTGGCTCGCATATCCTGAATCTGTAGTAGGAGATACAGAGGACATCACGGAGCTGTGAAGGCCAACGGTCTGCTGCCTCTCTACGGCCGCACAGACATCATTGGAACCAGATGCTGATCAGTTCTCCTCCTTTGCTGACTTGACAGAGGCTGTAGCGCACACCCTGCATGGGGCAGCAGCAGTCCGGGTGCATCCATCTGCCGAAGACTACAGGGAGGCTGAAAGAGAAGGGCTCAGCAGAACAGTTTTCCGGAGGAACTGAAGCTACTGAGGGCTGGTAAACCAGTGCAAGCCACCAGCAGGCTCCACTGTCTCGCCCCTCAATACGATGAGACCATAAAGCTGATTCCTGTTGGAGGGTGGCTTCGCCGCAGTGACCAGCTGGACCTAGACGTCATTCAATTCAATTCAATTCAATGTTATTTATACAGCGCCAAATCACAACAAACAGTCGCCTCAAGGTGCTTTTTATTATAAGGTAAAGACATTACAATAATTACAGAGTAAACCCAACAATCAAAACGACCCCCTATGAGCAGCACTTGGTGACAGTGGAAAGGAAAAACTCCTTTTTAACAGGAAGAAACCTCCAGCAGAACTAGGCTCAGGGAGGGGGGGTCATCTGCTGTGAGCGGTTGGGGCTGAGAGAGAGACAGGGCAAAAGATATGCTGTGGAAGAGAGAGAAAGGGATTTTTGTTTTGTTTTGTTTTTGAACAGTCGGTGCACATCTTCTTCACAGATCTTTAGTGCTGGCTGGGTGTCAAGAGGGTGTGAAAAGGTGCTGTGTTGTGTGGAGCTAGGCTTTTCGAACCTGCAATAGAAAGTGTTAAGGTCGTCAGCCAGTTGACGACCCCACATTGTCTGGTGGGGTGATTTTTGTAACCTGAGAGGCTGTTCAGGCATTTCCAGGCGGCTGATGGCTCGTTTGTGGACATCAGTCTGCTCAGCTTGGTGGAGTAGCTTTTCTTTGCAGCTCTGATCTCTCTGTTCAGTGTGTTCCTTGCCTTATTGTAGAGCGCCCGGTCACCACTCCTAAAAGCTTCCTCTTTAGACCGGCGCAGCTGCTTCAGTTTGGCGTTGAACCAGGGCTTGTCGTTGTTGTATCTAATGCGAGTCCTAGTTGGAACACAGATGTCCTCGCAGAAGCTGATGTATGATGTCACTGTATCTGTGTATTCGTCCAGGCTGCTAGTAGCATCATCAAACACACACCAGTCTGTTAACTCCATGCAGTCCTGAAGCTTTTCTTTGGCCTCACTGGTCCACTTCTTCACAGTGCTGATCTCAGGTTTTGTCCACTTGAGCTTCTGTCTGTATGATGGGACAAGATGGACCATAGAGTGGTCAGATAGGCCCAGGGCAGCACGGGGAACAGAGCGATATGCACCCTTTAATACTGTGTAGCAGTGATCAAGAATATTACTCTCCCTGGTGGGACAGGTAACATGCTGTCTGTATTTGGGCAGCTCACTGTTGAGTTTTGCTCTATTAAAGTCTCCTAAAATAATGATGAATCTGTGTGTTTGTGCTCCGCGCTGATGATCTGGTCTGTGAGAGCACGCAGTGCCTCGCGCGTGCGCGTGCGCGTGCTTGGTGGGATGTAAACTCCGACAAGCACCACTGAAGAAAACTCCCGCGGGCAGTAGAAAGGTTTACAGTTAATAAACAAAGATTCCAGATCAGGACTGCACGTTTTCATGAGCACAGTGACGTCTGTACACCAGCCGTTGTTGATGTAGAAGCAGATTCCGCCGCCTCGGAGCTTTCCCGAGGTCTCCGCGGCACGGTCCGCTCTGTGGAGATGAAAGCCGGTGAGCTGGAGTGCGCTGTCCGGGATGGCGTCGGTGAGCCAGGTCTCGGTGAAGCACAGCGCCGCAGAGAGAGAAAAGTCCCTGTTGGTTTTGTTCAGAAGTGTAAGTTCGTCCATTTTATTGCCTAGCGAGCGTA
>VOQJ01012047.1:36647-47529 GCA_015052665.1 Apistogramma diplotaenia | reverse complement strand
TTTTTTTTATTTCAACGCTGCACAACAGGTTTTTTTTTCCTTGGGGCGGTTAAAAAAAGCCCCCCCCCCCCCCCCCCGGGTTTCATTGTTAACTTGTGTAAGTTGCCGTGACAATAAAACTGAACAGTGCTAAAAGGTATGAAAGCAGTCTTTGTCTGCTGTGAGAGCAATAAAGACAGACACAAAGAGAACTTCTCCTCTCCTCACCACCCAGAGAACACCACCACCACTTTGCTCCCCAGACCCAGGAAATTGATTTAGAACTATGGTTAAACACTTTCTGTAAATCATAATAATATGCTTAGGTATTGATTACCCTCCTAGAGGTACTCTGAGAGCAACCAACAGATTCATTGTCTGAGAGGGGTTTTAATTAACCCCTCCCTTTCCTAAGCCCCAGAAAGGTCTAATGAGGGCACAGGAGGTCTTAATTGAGATTTGCATACATTAGCGTCTCACAGAAAAGCATCAGAAAAGGCCTGCTCTCATCCCTCAAGCTCTAGCCTGTCAATTCTGGGCCCCTATGAAGAGTGCAAACTGTATTTAGTGAAGCAGAGGGATGAAGAGGTGGGGGTAAATAAATAAAAAAAAGAGGGGCTGGCTGCAAAATCTCTCGAGGCACAGCTCACTTCTCATTCTCCAAACAAAATGTCTGATTTCTTTTCCAGCTTCGTCCTTTTGCTCTTTGCTCTCATTTCAGGGTCAAGCCGACTGTCATATCTGGAGCCAATTTTCTTTTTATGCATTAAAATGCATTGAATGCTTAAGAATAAAATGAGCTACAGTGCAAGGGCCCCAGACAGGCTCCAAATAAGAAGCCTATGGTGAAAACCAGCAGAGTATAAATCAAAGTGCCACTGAGACCCTGGAGAAAGTGCAGAGTAAACAAACCGGTCTTTCCCATGACTCCTGTGGGATCGCGGGTCCTCATCGATCACTGGCCAGCCGCAGAGATCAGACCACTAAGGCTCTCAGAATATTCTGCAGTGTGTATGATGTCGACAAGGAAAACATAGTTCACACTCCAGGAGCTGCAGGCTTATATCACTTTTGAAAAATTGTTGCCAGGTTAAAGGCTGGTCCTCCTCAGGTGTGTTGCTTTGCAAAGCTATTAATGTGTTAAGATTATTGTACAAATGCAAACAAAAAGCAGTGAGGAATACTGCGCTGCTTAAACAGTAAACAATGGGTGTTTTTTAAGCAGGAAATATTGTATGTACTCAACCTGACAAGCTAAGCGACAGTCTTTGCCCTGAGGTATCCAATAAATGCCAAATCCGTCTACAGCTTCCTGTAACAAACATCATAAAACGTCATACGGCAAAGATCCCTTTGTTTACTCCTGGTGAAAACTGATCCACAGCCAGCTTAAGCTGTTGAACTCAGCACGGATACGTTTAATGGTGGATTGATGTGAACTGATCCTAAAATCGACTACCAAAAGAAGCCAGGAGCTCTTTAATGAGGACGAACTGATTCAACCTACATTCTTCTCAGCAAGAGCACGAGGAATGGTGTAACACTGCTGCAGGGCATTTTTCCATCCCTAACTCTGAAAACCAGCGGTTTGTTCGGTCGGCATCTACACGATCAACCATTATGGTGGTGTCAACCCACTGTAATTAAAAGATAAGGGAGACAGACTGGATTGAAAGTACTCCATGTATAAATAGCACACCCGTGGGTGATTCTCCTTGAAGATGTCACTTTCAGCAGGATTAATGAAATGAGTCCATATTCCCTCGCTCCCCTAGCCGCTGCCCTGGACAAAAGGATCAGAGCAACAAGGACACTGTGTCTGCTCCAGCCTCACATAACCAGCCAGTTCACTCCATCTTGAGCATGATCCTGAATCACAAATAATCATTAATACCAAAATCCTCTTGAGATTGGATGGGTTGTAGCTTGACCCCTTTAAATATCATTGACCCTCTAAATGATCACCTGTAATTGAACCCTGGGGAAGACGCCTTCGTTCCCGGACTCCCCGATGCAGCTGGAGCAGGTGTGTTTTGTCATCAACTGCATGCCACCCTAAGCTCTCTGTGCATGGACTAATACCCTCTGACAATGACACTAGGGGGACCACACACATGCCACATCAGCCTTTATCTCGATTAAAAACCCATTTTCATATTTCTCCATGACTTCCTAGATCAGCCACAGCAAGTAAACACCCCCAAATCCGAATAAAGACAGGCTCCTCTGGCAATGAACAGGGTTCCCGTGAGGCGCACCAAGTCCTTAATGAACCTCCAATTAGGAGAGAATGAGCCCTGGGCTGTGCTGTCACACGGAGGAGCTTTGAAGTGTACAGAATGCTAAGCAGGAATAGCACTGTATACTTTAGAGGGCATACAGCTTTCAGACAACAGCGAACAACCACACAGAAAAAGTGTACAAAAGTAGCTCAAACGCAATTCCCAGTGTGTGTGTGTGTGTGTGTGTGTGTGTGTGTGTGTGTAGCTCATACAAAGAGGGGAGAGCAGAAGTGCAGCCGGGCAAGCTACAGCGAAGGTCCTAAAGCAGGTTAGATGTTCAGGTGGATATTTTAACTGATCCATCCTCAGGCAAGTTTAACTTAATGAGTTCTCACAGTACACAGGGAGAATATCATCAGCTGCACATTATAGGGAATGCTGGTTTACCCCCCCAAAAGTGGACAGTTTATGATGAATTGGTTCAATCTTGCAAAACCATTTATAATTTCATTCAATACGTGCTGGGACTACAAAGCAGTTATTCTCTAAGCCTGTGACTGGTGCCGACTGGGGTTATTATAGTTTTGTGTTTTTCATTTGTTTTTATTCCCCTTTTTTCCAATTCAGTTTTAATTTCACAAAGTTTCCAGAGAGGGTTTATCTCATTTTGGTTTAGTTTTTATGAAAAATCATGCTTTAAAAAAATTAAATAATATAAAGTCATGGGGCAGGATTTAAAAAGTTTAGAAGAGGCATAAAAGTTCACAATTTCATTTTTAAAGTCAGTTTTTTTCCAATCCATATTTCAGTTCGATGTGAACCCCAGAGGGCAGAAGTCCTCTGACCAGGCAGCTGACACACTCCTGAAAAACAGGCTTATTAACAAGAGATAGACTCCCAAAGTGAGCACTAAGAAACAGACTGACCATGTGTTGTCAACACTGCTGCAGGCCACGTTCCTGACATCCCAACTGGGCACACATCCAGCTGTTGGCTCTGTACTAACAGTTGCTCAGAGTCCTACAGCAAAATCGACTCTCCAGCTCCTTGGATTAGAATGGCTGGACGGGGGGAGGGTACTAATAACTTCTCGATCTTAAGCAGGGGACATGTGATTGAGATGAGCAGATTTTCACTTGTATTGAGACCTACTGTGTGTGAGATCCTCCCTTGCTCACAGCAGATGCGTTCACTTAATTGTCTCGGCACCTCTGTCTGGCTGAGCGAAGACACAAACTGGCTTCACAGGGACGGATCAATACCAGGCCCAGGCACATGGTCAATGATGCATTGATCCCCTAGAGTTCCGATGCTTAGTCCACTAGTTGTCTGGTAGTGAGGGCATGTGGTAACAGCGCACAATGAACACATAAACACTTCCTCACCGCCGGCTGTTAGGACTCGGCGAAGGCTTTTCCCACGTTTTTAGAGAATGACACATTGCCTTTGGGGATTTCCACAAAAATGAGTTATAACTCAATTCAGAACTAAATGCTTTAAAATTACTGGGAGAACAACAGAGGGAATTATTTCACCACACTTCTGTCTACTTCTGTGGGTTATTCCACAACTTTCTCAGGCTTCTTGTTATATATCAGAGTCACGAGGGGAAGAATCAATAATTTCATCGCCTAACAAGAACTTGGAAAAATATAGTCAATAATCTACCACCGCTCCTCTGACCAACATTTGACCCTCAGGCAAGAAGCAATTAAAACATGGCCTCTCTTAACACTGAACACTGTTTTAAATACTGCTAAATCCGAGGCTGTTGTCTTTGCCAGATCTCCGTATCATCACAGATGGCCTTTGCAGAAGGAAACAATGGGCTATTTCAGGAAAGACAACACTTTCAGCCTCAGGGCACTACACAAGGATGCTAAAAAAAAAAGCTAAAAAAAACCACACAATGCACACCGACTCAAACACAAGTCGCTAAATCCAGACCAACAACGAGAAAAAAAACACGAAACAATAAACTATCAAGCAAATACACATCTTTCAAAACTCAGGGATTTGTGAAGCAAATGCCGGACTATTTCCAGCACTCCAAAAGAGGACCCTGGTCTCTACGGCAACCCGGATGTGGGGTGAGAGTGGCCTTTGTCTGCAGAGGAGTGTTTGGCATCTCCACTTAGCTCGAGTTCCTGTTAGAAAACAAAGGGGAGCACAGCAGAGCACTTTACAACAGGGGGGCAGCTTGGCCAGCCATTTGTCTAATGAGCAATCACTCACACCCTGTTGCAAGGCCATATGCTAGTTTGAATACAGCTCGTTCCCCCGTGTAGGAAGCTGAAAAGCTGTTTTATCGCTTACTGATGATTCTTGTGTGTGTGCGCTGCATGCACACACAAGCACACACACATCACACACTTGGCGAAAGTTCAACGAAATGAAAAAGAAAAACAGTAGGAAAAAAAAAGAACAACAACAGTGTAACCTACTTTGTGTTACAGGCTGGGGTTTCAGCGCAATACAAAGATCAAAACAAAGCCTTGAGGATAAAGCGTGTGAATGTTTGTGTTTTTGTGGGAGCCTCTAATAAAAGAGATGGCAGCATACTGTATATTTCAGGCCCCATTACAAAACAAGCTCATGTAAGCAAACCAAAAGTGCGTGAGAAATCAGGTGATTCTGTTTAACATACTTTATAAGTTACTGCAATGGAAGCTTTTGTGGTTATTAATGTAACTCCGGGATTATGAAGCTCATTTTACAACACTGGGCCGGAATCATTAAATAATGTCTGATAAATCCAGGTTATTTGGAGGTTAGTGGATCATAGTTTTAATCTTTAAATACTAAGTTGTGAAGAAGGTGCTAAAGCTTGTCGTTCACTCCAACATGGACAACAGGGGAGACTCAGAGAACACCACCACCACTTTGCTCCCCATACCCAGGAAATTGATTTAGAACTATGTTGAAACACTATGTGTAAATCATAATAATATGCTTAGGTATTGATTACCCTCTTAGAGGTACCCCCCTCCCCTTTGTTATGGAGTGAACCCAGGAAGCCACATTTTCTATCTTAGCTTGTGTGACTCAGATCTGTTTTATTTCACCACTCATCAAAGTGGCGTGAACATGATCCGAATGAGCTTCTGGGATTTCCTCACCTGGATGACTCAAGATGCAGCTCAGATCTGTTTTTTCACGACAGCGTGAACATCTTTGTGACGCGGCTTCAGCACCAACAGTCAAATCAGAATTCATGCATCTCGTCTGACCAGAGTGTTGTTCAGCAGAGCGTCATGTGGGTTAAAAGTGGTCCTTTACATCCTCAATTTTTGATAACATCTGTTTCCATGAAGCAGACTCGTGTCACAATCACACCGCTCTTTGCTGCAACTCTCCACAAAAACCCCTGTATAACAGCAGCAGCTATTGCTCCACAAAAAGCAGTTACTAAAAATCCTCTTCCTCTCTGAAAAATTTCTGGCTTCCACTGAATAGAAGACTTATCAACTGTGTTTTGCACATGCACATGAATTTAGAGTTCACTCTGAAATCTGGTACCAGCCAGATCAGACTGGAAGCAAACCAGCAGCCTTTCTAACGTTAACCACTACAGTATAGAGGCACTATTCCTGTATCCCTGTCATTCATTATGCTGCTTTAGGCAGGTCAGGTTTGCTGTAGTTGTCTCCTGAACAACAAGTGTAGCCACTTAGAGGAAAAAAAAAGACCTTTGCATCAGCGCTTTTAAAGGAGCAGAAGAAGCTGAGACGGAGAGCAAAGCAATCAGCTTTCTTCAAAGTTTGTTTTCGAGAAAGTCTTGTTTTTTTCAAGCTGCAGCAGCATCTCCCTCTCTGTAATCTGAGGATATCTGAACTCTTGCACTGATGTATAATTGAAATGGTAGTAAAGACCAACACAGTGTCATTCATTTATTAGATTCACACACAGTATGCGGACACCTTAAGGCACCTGAAGGTCACCTTAAACAATGCTGTCATAGGTCCCGGCAACTTACCAAGTGACTGCATGAGCACTGCTGGCACACATTAAACCAAAATAACAAATTTTAAAATCAATACTTGTATAACAAACAGCTCGGGTTTGGTCATAATCCCACATGTCACTTGCGCATGTCGAATGTTTATTTGCTTCATTGACTGCTTTTATGCTTGTGTGTATGACACACTGCAGCTGATGTGTCTGAATCTGACATCCCCTTTAACCTTTCAATCTATACGTGTCTGCTGCTCTCCTGTGCCTGGAATACTAATGTTACAAACGCCAATGCAAATCAGTAGCTAACAAAGACCGGTGCAAGGCTGCTATGATAGCAAAAGAGACAAAAGCACGTCTGCCTCTTTGCAGGACCAGCCTCGCGCACCGGCTCCTGCTCTAGCACTGTGCCTCCTGTCAGCGATAACAATGGCTTTGCGCCTGTGCTGTCAGCATCTTACTGAAAAGAGTCTGTCAACAACCTCTTTACGTGGTGTCTCTCAACAATTTTAAGTGTGCTGAAGTGGAATTATTGTTGGACTTGCTAGAAATCGTTCACAAAAAAAAAAACCCACCCCTACATTAACAGACATATGCTGAGGAACATGTAAAGGGAATTTGTTTCACACGTAAATATGAGGTGAAAAGGAAAACTGTGTAAAACACTGGCGTACCATGTGTATCTGCTTGTTCCTCGTCTTCGTTCAGGTGGAGCTGATGACTTCTCTCGCTTTCCTCTCCTCTCCTGTTTTCATGGGCTGTTGGAGAGAAGCACAGCAGAAGGAGCACAGGTCAAGACTGAGGTAATGAGATGAATGAACAGTGAAGCAGTGGCAAGGAGACCGAAAAGTGGCACATTTGTCTTGGTGCGTGTAAGTCATTTGAGCAGAATAAGAGCGGGAGCTTGAAAAACACAGAAAATAAAATTCTAGGACACTTAAAATGACAGAGTTTGCATTTATTATGTATGAAGCGCTCGCTCCCTGCAGTGTTCTAATCTAGGACTGTAACAGTGTTTTCTCTGTGTGAATTTTTCCACTTCTCTGCTGGAAGGCAAAATTAACAGGGGCAGAACAGACAAATGCAGCGTCTTTAGCAGTAGCAATCCAGACCCGAGTTCTGGGCAGGTAAAATTTTTATATCTGCCTTGAGGTATTAGAAACTGTTTCTTCTCACTTAATTATCCTTTATTAGAAAATCCAACACACTACAGTCTCCTCGTACAGCTTGCGACTTGACCTTGATGAGCATCTGAACTCATGCATTATTCACTGGAAGTAGAATACCTTGCTTTTTTACCACACATTGCTGGCTTTCACTGTCAGTGTAAGATACGTCTCCAGCCGAGTGTGTCTAATGAGCATAAATGCTTTAAACTTTTTCCTGTTTCTAAACTGCTTTGCCACAACTGTCTCCCAGCTGAAAATAATGATATAGCAATGAGAGCCAATTAAATTGCTGGTATTCCAGCCTCCATGTGCAAAAATAGTCAGCAGCACAGTTTTGACTGACAATACTTTGGAGCCAGTTTCAAAGCACTGGCACTGACAACTACAGCATCAAATATGGAGAGAGCTGCCTACGAAGACATGAACAGCAAGCAGCTCTTGCCACATTAGATGGCGAAATACAGGCAGGATATTCGCATTCTGACAGAGGCTGGGGATGGAGAATGTCCCAAGAGTATTCTGGCTGATGGAGCCAGCCACATCATCCCGCAGACACCATATTGCCAGCAGACATCAGATTCACCAGGACACAAAACCCAACTGACGTTGGCAGCCACGTATAGAAGAGAAGGCTCTGATTACGTTGGGAAAAGGCAATCAAAGCCTGACTAAGGAAAGTGAGCAAATCTGAGAAGTGGGGAGATGCGCTGGAATGATGCACTCCCTTATTTAAGCACCTTTAGCTCAAGGAAATCACTAGCATCCTTACAGTTGATGTGCATGCATGCATGGGCAGCCTTGCTGAAAGAGTCGTATACAAAATATTCACCATATGGCTTAGCAATCAGATCCCTAGGTAATGCATCACTGTAATCCTTTTCATTTTTGCTCCAGTACATTACAAACAGCAGCACACAGGTAAGTAATCAGGTACAGAGTGGTCAGATTTTACCATGAAGCCTGTTGCAGTGGCAGTCTCTTTTGAACCCCTGTTTAGAGAGCTATTAGCTGGTGAAGAGCAACAGTGTTGAGGGTCTGCATTATTTTTTGGTTTCCATGGAAACCTTTCCATGGGAAAGTAGAGCACCAATAGAATCGCAGAGCTTCGATGAATCGCTTATGGGGGTGTGCGAGGAGAGATCAGCGCAGACGGCTGAGAAAGCACAACAATAGGAAGAACCCTCAAGGGAGGGAGGAGGGGGGGGTGACTAGAAAGGCCAGGCCACAGAGGGTCCAACAAAGAGAACGACTCAACACTAGAGAAAAGGTTTCATCTACATCCGCTCAATGACTTTCCTTTTAAATAAATCTCCCTTGCCAATTTGTCACTGACATTTAAGCTCTGGAGCACTGTGGGCAATTTAAACATCAAGGCAGCCACTAATTGATTAGTCTGTGCTGATATTTCAGGCTCTGACAATATTATTGCATCATCAACATCTATCTTGTGTGCAAGACAGCAGCACATGATAAATTACATGCTTCAAAATGCAATATCTACTGTAGTTGTTCTCCCACAATTTAACTTGGAATAAAGATAACACAGGAATGTGCAGAAGTAATTTACTCCCAACACAAACACTGCCCTCACCTTTCCAACCCCGGCATTTCTTACTCTTGAGTAAGACATTTCAATATCCATGCCTATTTCATACAGTGAGTTTCAGTGCTTACACAGATGTCTGCTGAAAGATAATTAGAACAAATTCCTGTTTGCAAATTTGATGATTTTGGTGCACATAAGAATGAATGCCTTCAATAAAAATGCTCAAAAACCTCCATGTGTTATTGCCATTAACTGGAAAAAAAAAACGAATTAAAACAAACAAATAAAAAAGCAGCAACTTCCAGATTTGAACAGTGAGTTCACCACAAACGTGCCAAAATCTGCAGTCCCTCAAATCACCACTTGACTTCAAAAACCAGATGGAGTCTTGTACTAAGCTGCATAACAGCTTGGTACATAAAAGCTGTTGGTCTCAGTGGGTTCATCTTTTCTATAACTCATCCATTTAAAAGTTATTAAGGCTAAAAATCTGAATTATTCAGGCCTGTCAGTTTTGAGTGACACTGGCTGCTAGCTGCCTGCTAGCATCGAGTCACTGAACAGGACATATCGACTGCACTGATTTTTAATAATCTGACGTAACACGTAGCTTACTGTGCTCATCCAAGAAGCTTGTGCTCCAGTTTTAAACAAGTGAAACTGTACTACTATACTTGCACGTTATGAATGGGCAGGATTTGTGTATTTGTGTGATACGCCGGTACAGTTTGCCTCTGGAGGATTACACGTGTACTTCATAACACTGTTTTAAGCAGAGGCCAATGTGCATATTAGGCAGGAAACCTTGACTGGAGTGCCAGAAGTCAGAGCACAGCACCGGGTTTGAGCTGCGACACTTCCTCTGAGGAAAGGAAGTGGGGAGGACAACAGTACAGGAAGACCGTATTTCCATCAACAGCAGGGTTGGACCTCAGCTTCTCACGAGTGTTGACAAAAGCAAACCTCTGAGCTTTAGAAGGAACTCCAAATTTGGAGATAATGGGCCTCAAATCTTCAAGTGCAAAGGAAAAATCTACAACTCTGGATGCCACTTTTCCCTGGTGATCTTTTGCCAACATCTGACAGAGTCCGTATACATCATGCTCTAATATTACAGAAATGAGAAGGAGGCCACTTGCCGGCAGCTATGCATCTCCTGAGCGTCCTCTTTAATGAGGGCGATGCTGAGGCAGAATTATCGCCTTCCTCCATCTGGAGTTATTGATCTAACAGTGCGAGTCAACTGCCAGAGATAAAGATAAACCACCACAATGGAGAAGCAATCCCCACACTGATCAGAGGGCATCCAACAGCTAATCACTCACTCTTCCTCCTGACCACAGCAAACCCAGTGCTCCTTTGTTCTTCGCACTACAGTAGGTGCTCTGGGGAGATTACACGCAGGGCAAAAGTGTATTCATGCATTCGGGGTGCACTATTTTTCCAGCTAGAAAAGATACAGACTGAACTCATTAAGCAGTCTTGTGTTTTCTCAGTGTTAATCGCTTTGAGCTAAATGAGAACCTGATGAGAATGCAGCTCTTGGAAGTGTGTTTGGAAGGCGCCGTTTTGATGTGGATGAAAGATGACAGTGTGTCCACCTCCGTGGCAAACATTAGCCAGGGTTCGTCTCTGTGCACCAGGTTTTTTCTGGCAGGAGCTTGTATCTCTCACCTCTGCAGAGAACAGTGAGAAGTGTCTTACACAGAGGCTTCCAGATATGTGTAACCTTTTCTCTGATTACACACCAACTTCTCTCTCCTGACAATGTGATGAAGAACAGCAGCAGAACTAGTCGTTATTTTCTTTAACCCATGACTGTCTTAACTTAACCGGCTGCCTCGTACAACACCACACTTTCACCCTACTTCCCAGGACCCCAAGGCTAGCCCCTTCTTTCCCCCCAAGGAGCTGGGGGTGCCGGGGGGGGGGGGGGGGCACCAAACCCCCCTTTTGGAGGCAAGGGGAAAAAAGAGAAACCTGGCGAATGGGGGGTGGGGGGGTAGGGGGGG
>VOQJ01012045.1:6786-27745 GCA_015052665.1 Apistogramma diplotaenia | reverse complement strand
GGTCCTCTTGGTGCTGGTTGAGGCCCCCCTGCGGGCTGTGTTGAGAAAAGAAAAAAAAAAAAAAGAAATGGATCACCAGACAAACACTAAAGTAAAATAAAAACAACCCATTTGTTAAATTCGTGGCTGTGAGGTGAAGCATGGACAGAAAAAAAAATCACTTGCAGAAATAAAAGATAGCATTGAACATTGTATGAAAACGCAAACCATAAATAAAGTTCATTTGGTTTGATTAAGAACAACACATCACTTGATCAGGTTCTGGAATGCATATCCGTCAGTCCACTGCTCCGTGTAGGATGCTCCGTGTCTGACGGTGGTGAAGTGGCCGAGGCGGAGGCGATCCTGCATGCTCTTCTCGCGACACGACTGCTTCTCCTGGGTGCTCTGCAGGAACAAAAAAAAACAGGCACACAGTTACAACAATCAGTCTGTTGTTGAAGCATCTCAGCTGAGGCTTGATGCTGTTTTCAATTCATGTTAAGGACTCCAGCAACAAATCCCAGTGATGATCCATTACACCATGCAGACTCAAAGTCCTTTAAGCAATACTTTAGTATTATGAAATAAAAAGGTCTGAAAGGTTGCTTAAAAACAAAGTCCTTCCACCTCCACCGCTGTGATTATCACACTCATGTCAAACTGAAACAGTGGAGACCAACGGAGAACAAGAGGCTGGTGAAGATATTCAAAAACCTACCGACTGAAACACAGCGCTCTCTCTCAGCAGCTGCGCACCAAAGCAAAGCTAAAACACCAGAGAACACTAAAGAAATGCATTTTGTTAAATGCCGTCACCTGTTCAAACAACAAGCTTCACCTTTACTCTGTACACATTAGTTAATACACTCCTACCGTATGTTTTTTTAGCTGAGCGTATGCATGCATGTGACAACACACCTTCTCTATGAGCAGCTTCTTGCTCATTGTGATGCACTTGTTGAGTCTCTCCTTATATTTCTCCAGGAGTTTTTGCTGTTCATCAATTTGTCTTCGCAGGTCACAATTAGCCTGTTAAAAACAAAACAAAAAGAACAGGATGAAATTGTGACTTTTTAAGTGCAACATAAACCTAAAGTGATAATCTTTAGGAATGTTATCAACTGATAATCTTTTTGGCTAATTAAAAATCAAGCCAACTTGCTAATCCAACAACTCCAGATGCCTTAAAATCACATGGGTTGCAATAATGCTGTAATAAATAATGACTATCCAGCTGGGTCTGTGTACAGCTCAACCAGTTCAACAGCCAACAGGTTTTGTTCAGCGTCACATTTAAAAACAAGCCCAAAAACCTGCGTTTAAGCTTTGCAAAACCAACAACTTCCTTGACATATTTCGTTTGGAGCCGTCTTCATGTTAACAGTCAATAAACATAAATGTTACACAACTGAGAGCCACCATCCGATGGCTACTGATGCAGCATTTCTCTTCCTTTCAAAGAAACCCTGGCATACCGGCCAACCAGTCCATCTGGAGACTACAGCCCCATGTGATACACAGTCGTCCATCCTCCATCACTTGCTGAAGAAAATGGAAACCAAACTCACCCTGAGCAGGTCATCTATTCGCCCTTCTTTCTTTTCCAGGTCCAAACTCTTGTTGCTCTCCAGGGCAGCGAGTTTTAGGCCCGTCAGCTCTGTCTAAAAAAGCCAGACAGACAGGTATCAGTAAGAGACGCCAACCTCCGTGAATTATATATACTTTTTTTTTTTAAAGTCTGTTTCCTCTGTGCGACATCTTACCTGGACACACTTGCTTGAGGAAGCTTTGAGATTGTGCTCTCCGAAGCACAGACTGGTGGGTGAGGAGCTATTCTGCCGGATCTACGGACACAAAGGTTTTGTTTAACCTTAATAAGACACACTCACTTCCACACAATGCCACTCACTCAGAGAAAGTCTGATCCCTGAGCAAGCCTTGACATGGTTATTTCCAGACCCATATATATATATTTATTTTTTACTTGAAGTCTACTGAAGTAGCTTTGCATGACTCACAATTCTAAATAATCCTTATTCAGCTAATATTCAGCTTTGGTGCAGCACCGTTTTATCTCTCAAATACTCACAATTGAGCCTGGGGCAGAGTGAGAGTTCTGCGGAGAGCGGCGAACTGATGGGAGACCTCTGACCGGACTGGAACCATTTCCACCCTGGAACTTTGCAGAGAGGATAAACTTAAGAGTGCAAAAAGAGATTGAAACGATGAGGAGAAGAAAGACGAGTTGTTGTAATACTCACATCAAAATAATCGCTAATCTTGGGCCCACGTGTGGAGGTCTTCCCTGCAAAAAAAAAAAGATAACTTCAATGTCATGAGTAATTTGCTTTTCCCCCTTGAATCATGCCGTTTTAATGCAGGTGTCCATCGTACCTTGGCTACTCTCTGAATAGGTATCAGCTTTCCTTTTCCTCCCTCTGGACGATTCAGAGTGCTTCTTCTCCGGAGTCTGTAAATAGATATGAAGCAAAAAAGAAAAGCATAAATCCCCTGTGTTTTATCTAACAAAGCAGGATCTTGTGGTGGTGTTCAGCAGGAAAGAGCAGCAGGAAGGAAGAGTACATACTGAGTAGGCAGGAGAGCTCCCTCTTTTCAAATCAGAGTTCTAGGAAGAGAAGCGAGAGAGAGAGAGGTGGAGGTAGCAGGAGAGACAGAAAAAAAAGAGTGGGCTGTGCAAGGAAAACACTGACAATATGGACGGGCTTAAAAGCACAGATTACTTTGCATCTGTGCAACAGTAAACAGTTTCAAATGTTCTGCTTGTGTGTGTGCTTTACCTCAGACTCCTTGTCACTAGATGAGCCCAGACTTCCATAACTGTGGTTAGAGGATTCATTAGCCAGACCCTACACAGAGCAGGAATCCAAACAGAACACAGCAGTCAGCATAGGTGTGCGGTGCTATTCAGGTTCTGTAATGATTACGAAATGTAAACAACAGTGAAACAAATGCTGGAGGCAGGCGTCTACGCTGGCTCATCTGACAGGAATCTAGCCTCTGAGATTCTAAGGTGTGTCACTTGGCCGTCTTCCACCTCGTGAACATTTCCAGGAACGACGACCCCCTTTTTAGGAAAACGGGAACTTTTTACTTGCTTTTCCACCAGCAGGAACAAGAATCTGGTTTTTACTTCCCGGCTCGTGACATTTTCTGATCACGATGGGAGTTAGTCACTGTAACTTGCATACGGCACATTTTCTACAGCTGGTTGTTGCTTATACTGATATTAAGAAATATGTTTCCCTGTTGTTGTTTTTTTAAACATCCAGGCTAATTTCTCATGTAACAAAACCATTTACAGCTGCATAATGAGTCCAGAAACAAAGATGCATTAAAGGAAGTTCCACTGGACCCACTAACTGCATTTGTGTGAGACATCAAAATGGAGGCTCCCCCCGCCCCCCCATGCGCTGTGGTTACCTTAGCACCTCCGCTGGTGCTCCCAGTGCTGCCTCCTGTGTTGCCGCTGACAGCTCCTGTAAACCTGGCCTCCAGCAGCTCTTGTCTCCTGGGGTCCAGGCTGTGCAGCTCCTCCATGGGGCCTGGCATGACGACAAAAAGCACAATTCAATGAGACACTTACATTATCACCCTTAGTCGGACTTTACTGAATTAGAGCAAAGCGCACTGCTGCGAAAGAAAATGACTGGATAAGAATAAAAATGAGCACAGTAAGAAGCGAGACACGACAGTGTCGGGGATGGGATGGGATTAGAAAAATTAGAGTGAGAATAAAAATAGAAAAATGGATTTCATTCAACTGGGAAGAAGGTAGCCCTTCAAAAGATGTGCTTTCAATATATGTTGGAAATTACAGCAGCTGAGTGACACTGTAAGTAGAAGCAGAAAGCAGGGAGGTCATTTTACACCTAGGGAGATAGCAGGAGAACAGTCCAGGATGGCTCGAGCTGCCAACACCAGAACTGTCAGCTGGCCCATCTACAGTATTGTTTTGTGAGTCAGCCTGTCACAGTCTCATTGCACCGTGTTCAAGCAGTCAAACATTTCAGGATCTCAGTACTTCTGAAGCCTTGCAGATAGAGAAAATAACAACAAGTTGCAATGTCACTCAAAAAATAAATAAATAAAAAGTAGACAGTAGCAGTGTGTCTAATTGAAATGCTGCATGTGTGCATCAGTTCTCCTCAGCCCGCTGAAACAGGCTATTTAGGCTGTGCAAAAAGCCCAGCTTTGCACTTACATTTTCACCAGTATATAAATAGACCTTCACTATTCTCATTGGCTGTCCTTTCAGCTGCAAATCAGAACCACAATATGCACAAAACGACACACACACACACACACACACACACACACACACACACACACACACACACACACACACACAATAACACATATATATCTGCTGTCAGACTGGGCCTACTGTACAACAACCAGCTTCCTCAAGAGAGGAACGCAGGTCTGCTTATTCCCTGCTGTCTGCTCCAAGTGTTTGTTTCCTTATTGGACATTTCCTGGATGTCATCTTTGTACAGCTTCTGGCATGGGGCAAGCCTTAAAAGGCATAATGGACATTATGAAACCTCAGTGCAGTCAAACAGGGAGCACAACACAATACCAACAGTATGTGGGGTTATTTTAGGACACAGAACAGACTGATTTGGGTTAACTGGCCTATAAAGAGAGAGCTTCGTGTTGGATAATTATTTTGGTCTATTTGGACATTTGTGTTGCGAGTCTTGCGTTAAAAACTCATTCTGAGGACGTGTGCTCACTATGGTATCTATTACGCAGATTGTGATTCGGACCAACTTCGTAACACCGCCGCTGTCTCAGTAATTTTCCCCTGCCCTGTAACTAATGGCCTTTGGTGGAACCGTCTAAACAAACTGCTGCTATTTATTACTGTTTTGTCACATCACATCCAGCAATTTAGAAGTAAATAGCATCGCGTCAACAACATAATGTGGAACAACAAACGCACGCAAACTGGTTAAAAAGTGCAGCCCACGGCCTGGTTTGCAGTTCAAAGTAGCAGGGTCATGCATTACAGTGCATTAATGGATGCATGCATAGCTACGTTGTTTAATATTCCACTAGATGCTGTTGACAGGATGTTACAAACTGCTTACACAAACACTGTTTTCGGATCGGCGGCTACGAGTGGCAAAGAAATCACCCAACATGACAGTCAAACAAACGAAACCACAAGCTAGCGCTGCCTTTGTGCAAACATGATAGCTCGCTGCTACTTAGACTGGCCATCAACTGAACTGACAGCTGACGTTTGGCTTCCAATTCACGGCATCAGTGAACTTGACATCCATTTTTTACTTGAACGAACGTTAACTCGACACTGCCAAAATAATCCACCTCTCCCGGAAAAGGGACGCACTTTAAGGAGAATATTAGGAGCGGGTCGCGCACTTGGTGAGCTGATATACCTTCCTTGCTCTTTGCGGTCGCCGTTATTTGTGGTTGAGAAATCGTTGGGGACGAGGAGAGCTGCGACCAAGATGGCGTCGCCTCCAAACTTCCACCACCACTTCCACTGTTACTTTGGACACTCATGAAGCCACTTTACCGCCGAGAGGAGCCAGCGTACACACTGCCGTTCGCGGAAATCCCAAACTCGCGTTCATCGTTCTGACACCTGCTGTCGCCAAACAGGCCGGTAAACGCGAGCTGCTCCGTTCCTTTCGGAGTCGCTAGACGTCTCGCATTTTGTGCTCCGTGCGGGTCCTGCGGAGGAGCGGCTTCTTCAGAGACTCGCTGAAACGGATCCAGTGTAACCTTTGCATGATGACCGCACCGCGCGCCTGTCAGCATCCAGTTCGCGAGCGCAGCTTTGATTCTGGTATAGGCGAGGCTATCGCGAGGCTCGCTCGCCCGCGCGCGCACGCGCCCTGGCAGCGCGGTGGGGGGATGGCGTGACACCGAAACAGACACTGATCTGGGATCGTTTTACCCTCCTCCAAAGTAGCCCGAGGTTCACCAGAAGGCACCGCTCAGCGTTGACCTGAGAACAGCTCCTTGTTTTGGTGAAAACAACAAGCACACAAAAAATGGCCGAAAGTTCGTGTCTGCTTAGAGAGAAGGAAGGGAAAGAAAAACACACAGTGTATGTACACACACACACACATAGATATAGATAAAGACTTTATGGGCTTAGATATGTACGGTACTGAAAGTAGTACGTACAGTGTGGCATTTTAGTTTGACAGCCGTGTGTAGATCTGTTTGTGTGTGATTGAGTAAACGTGTTACAGTAGGAAGGGCTGTGGTCTTGATGTGCTGTGTTACAGTCTTGAAGTTGCGGGAAGGGTGAAGAGGAGGAGGAGGAAGAGGGAAGGGAGGTATAGGGGGTGGTGCAGGTGGGAGGATAGTGATGTGGTCTGGGCTATAAGGTCTTTTGTTCCAAAATTGGTGCAGTGCATCAAAATGCCTTTGCTGTGTTGTAGGGCAAAACACACACTCACAAACACACACACGCACACAACTCTCTCTAACATTAAACTGTCTGGCCTACATCTCTCTTGCATTCCTGTCTAATACATTTATGTAACCTAGACATGTGCTGCTGAGAGTCCACGAGTGTGGGGAGGAGATTCTTAATCTCTAATATTTTTAGTCTTCATAATCTAACAGGTTCAGATAAACATTCAAAGTGATAGTAAACAAACCGCAAAAGGGATTTTGTGTCTGTCAAACCCCGGCTTCCCCTTGCAGTCATATTGCATCAGGCAACAGACGGAGCCACAAATGATCATACTGCACCTCATATGCACCTGCCCATGGTAACCTGATTTTTTTTTTTTTTGGTCACATGGTTTCCATGGTAACAGAGCAATAGTCTTGACAGGCAATCAGGAGGGTTGTATAAGCAGTCTACTATATTACACCACACCATGCATGTACACACACACACACACACACACACATTCGGAGTCACTCAGAGGTTGTGATGTAATTTCAGGTATGAAACTTGTGTTATGAGGAAAGGGCTGAGGGCAGGCTTGATATTCAAGAAGCAGCCGGGACATTCCAGGAGCATCAAATGCCTGATGGAGAACTGGGAGTGCTGGCTGACATTTTACTGCCTCTGGCTTGCCTATATGACACACAACCAAGGCCTACAACAATAATGGCCTTTCAAATAATAATAAAAGTTTGAAAAAGCAGTGGAAGTGAAGCTGGAAAGAAGAAGTTGTACAATAGCAAAGGCATGACATTTTATAACAGCTCTTGCATCCCACAGTTCAAGCATTAAAAAATGTTTTCTATTTAAAATAATTTTTTTAAAATTCAGGTGTTAGACAATTAAATAAAATCTTTAATACTGACTCAGCTGGGTAAGCGCAAGACAACATAGAATGCATAACATAGAGAAGAATTAAAAATGCACGCATACACGGGTTAAAGTAATGAGCATCTACGACAGTGTCACAGTGTGCGATACTAGTTCTGTTCCATGATGAGCTCATTTTAGTGTTAATAAGCCTGCAAGTAAAGTTACTACATTTTTTTCTAAACCATTTAAAGAAAAAGGGGCTTTCCTAACCTGGATTCGATTGGTTGGCATTAATGGCATTTAATTCCCTTCAGGAATTAAATTAAATTGCCCCTCAGGGTGAGACATTTTTTTCTACCACTCTGTAAAACTGATCCATTTACTGTTGTAAACAGACTGTTTTACTAGCTCTGTTACGGTGCGTGTTTATGGAGGCCGGAATTCTGTTCACATTAGGATCAATCAAATACACTTGATTAACTGATCATCAGCGGGGTTGATCACCTCGATAAAAGCAGACGTCGTTTTGTCAGTTTGCTGCTCTGGAACATTCAGGTGTGTGTTAACACAATGCCAATGCAAAAATAACTAAATCGCAGACTCCAAAGGTCTCCGTGTGTTAAATGTTAAAGTTCATGACAGCACCCTCAGAAAAGGACTGAACAAGTGTGGTTTGTTTGCAAGAGTTGCCAGGAGAAAGCCTCTTAAAGCAACAGGACAGCACAGCTTAAGTTTGCAGAGTTGCATGTGAACAAACCATGAGACTTAGGGAACGATGTCCTTTTTATAGACGAGACCAAAGTGCAGATGTCAGGCCGTAATGCAAAACACCAAACAGCGCATCAGCACAAACACCTCATACCAACTGTCAAGCATGGTGGTGGATGGGTGATGATTTGAGCTTATTTTAAAGCCACTTGCAGTTATTGAGTTGGCCATTAAGTCCTCTGTAAAATACCAAAGTATTCTAAAGTCCAGTGTGAGACCACCTGTCCAGCAGCTCAAGTTCGGCCAAAACTGGGTCACGCAAGGTGCAAATCTACAACAGAAGGACTGAAAAAGAAAAGAATAAAGGTGTTGCAATGAATCAAAGTCCAGAATTTGAAATGTTTGTAAAAGTAGGTTGTACTTTCTTTTTCACAGCTGCACTTATGTAGAAATAAAATAACATTCACAGTGTGACTTGGGAAACAACATGCAACCTACATGTAAGTGATATTTCATTAATGCCACAGACTCTCATATACCTTTATATATTAAAACAATAATGTAGGCTATATCATTAGCCGTCTGTACAGCAGAGAGCTTGACCTCTTGCAGTAACAGGATTTGGAAGTGGCACGGGTAAACCGAATACACTTATAATGAATATCATTTATTACACTTGTACAGTTCTTGCTGTAATGTGTCACAGAGGTTCATTCCCAAGTTTGCTGAAGCTAGATGAACATTTTCTGTGCAAATACCACCTGAATATGACTTCATACAGCATTTCACTTTCAGGTAAAAATAGTTGTTGTTCCCCCAACAATCTGGTCCATTGCAGGTCACACAGGCTTATCATAATCTTCAGTTTGTCAACGTGCACTTCACATGCCGGAGTGAAATCTCAACAAGTTTGCGAACACAGCCGATACTTCCACGTAAAAAAAGATTCCTGTTTGTGAAGAGGAAGCTGCAGTTTCAGTACGGTGTGCGCTCTGATCTCTCGATCAGAAGTGAACTAAACACTGATCAGAATGTGCAGTAATAATAATAGTAATAATAATAAAGTGTGTTTGTGAAAGCAGACACAAGAAGCACCAGGAAATGATAATCAGTCATTCATAAGAGCAAAATTTACTGTCAACTGTTAAAGTCTGAAAGAAAGACGACACAGCTGAACATCATGGTTTAATGCCACAACACTTACATCACACAAGAGTTTCTTAAAGCAATAGAAGTGAATATCAAAGTGTGAATGTTTGTTTATTAGAAACAACTGTATGATAGATGATTTTGTATTTTTAAACATACGAATACATTAATATAGCAACATTAAGCAGGAGTACATATAATTCACAATAACACAAGTCTATGCTTTTGCCATAGCAACCTTAAGCAAATATGCTCTTCTTGCGTAGATAGGATGGCTCCGTCTCCTTTTCATACATGATGATGTATGATTTTAGAAGGTCTTCGATTGTGTGAGCCTGAAAAGGAAGAAAATTGTGCAAAATTTCTCTCATCGTCTTTGGGGGTCCTTAAGATTTGTTCTAAAAGAAATACAGCCAGCCACTCACCTGAGGGGTTTCACAGACGAAGTTGAAGCCCCTGATCAGGGTGCCGATGGTCATGTGGAAGGTGTTGCCTTTGCTGTGGTAGTCTGTGATGCGGCTGAACTCGTGCTTTATGAGCGTTTCCTACAAAAAAGTTTCAAGTAACGCAATGGTTTGTTGAAATGACCGCAGGGTAGCATAACAATAGCAATAATGTATTGTGCCTTTTATTGTACACACCTTTGTTTGTGGGTCTATTAAGCTGAGACCTTGCTTGTTGATGCTGATCAGAACTATAGTCGGGTAGCTAGATTCACATGTTTGCTGCGAATTAAACAATTTAACATCAGTTTCCTTAAATGCCAGTGTGCTGCCACGCCCGCCCCTTAATCCCACCAATTTACCTTAACTTCGAAGAAGGTACAGCCAAAGGTCGGCCAAGTTGAAATGGCTTTCAGAAAGGCAATTTTGGCCTCGTCCACTGTGATGCCGCTCTGGTCCTTGTACGAGGCGATGATGTGCTACAAGGGGAATGAAAAAAACCAGAGCGCTGATTCCATTTTCTTCAGTAAGAATGAAACCAAGTCTCTTGCGTTTCTGTACATTTGGTCTTTTACCTTCTTCCAGTCTTCAGCAGACATGATTTTTAGCTGGTCAGCAGGAACCAGGTCCTTCAGCATTTTGGGAATCATGACAAACTGCGACCTGTCTGAGTCTACTTTAACCCTGAACAGAAGCCCACCCAGTTTAAACATGTCTTCTTTGGTGCAGCCGTGGTATCCCCGCAGGTACTTGGACATTTCCTGCATGGGAGCAAAATCGCGCCATGACAGTTGTGCATCTTAAACATGACTAAAATCCAGCTGAATAGAGAGAGCGTTTCTAATACAGATACCTGCGGGAAATGAAAAGTGAGATCTGCTTTCTCATCTTTTCCCGGGGTCACGTTGAACCAGAGCTTCCGCTTATAGATCACCAAGAAAGGTATGTTTGCGTGATTGACTGAGAAGAAAGATTTAAAGTGACTGGAGGTGACAAGGCAGTGACATAAAAAAAACGTGACCGCAGCTGGTTTGACCCATTACCTTCTTTAACTTTTTTTCCTTTTTTGGGGGCGTCTGAGGTCAGCCTTAGACTGTCAAAGAAATATTTCTCCTCTTCCATGCTCACCGTCTAAGAATTCAACACAAAATAACGTCATATAAAATTGAAAAAAACAATTGTTACATTGTTGCAATATTGTTTACATCTCAACCAAACCACCAAACATCCACTTACACACAGAAGTCCACATAATTCACATTTTCATCTTTTCTGCCAGATTATTTTACGAAAAAAACTGAACTGATCTGAGGTGACCCCCCCCCCACACACACACACACACACACCTTGGTCTGTGTTTTCAGGTACAGCCCGTATCCCGCCGGTGAGTTCAGGACAAGCTGATCGGCGATGCTGAAGCACAGCTCTCCAATGGTGGTTGTCGATGTCACCTCGACTATCTGTACCACAGTAAGGAGGAGCAATCACGATAAACATGAAACATTTAATGAGAACACTGATTGGTATTCTGACTCTCTCTCCGCCTGGCGAACCGTGTTCACAGATGTGATTTGTGGGAGTGTTCCCGAGCCCGTGCAGTGATTTCCAGGACAGAATCAGGCCTGTTTTTGATGCCCGAGAGCCGCAAGAGCCCAGATTTTCAGTGCTGATTTTCCATCTTGCCCCTCGTGCACAGAGATTTCTTCAGATTCTTGGAATCTTTTGACGATATTAATGTAGATGATGAGATATTCAAAGTTTTTATAATTTATACTGAAGAACATGATTCTGAAATTGCTCCACAATTTGTAGACATTCAAATTCAAAATGAGCTAATATTATTTATAAAATAGCAAAATGCCAGTTTAAACATTTTTTTCTATGATCTGTTGTTAGTAAAATACGCTCTGCAAATCACTGCATCTGGTTTTTGTTTACAGCGTTCCAGCATTTTTGGAATTGGGGTTGAATCTAGCAGGACACACAGTCGGGTTTAGCAGGTTCTTTGGAGATATAGTGTCACATTTTTACATACAGCCTAGCATGAAATGGTTACATTTAGTTCCAACATCCTTCTGTTAGTAAACAAAAAGCACCCGTTAATGCAAATTAGCATCGGTTACTTAGTTGTGCAGAGTGCAGCGTCTTACATCAGTTGTATCATTTGGGAAGTGGATTTTCTGGAAGATCTTAGTGCTGTTCTGTTGGATGGCGTCCACTTCTATTAGATGGGGAGGAAGATTCCTGGGATTTTTACTGAGGACACAAAACACAGGATTATTTAATGGACTTAGAAAACAATATGTGGAATTTCAGATCACTAAACTACTATTAATTTTAAACTAAAGTGTGGCATATGTGGGAATCAGTGAGGCACGGAGCCACTGCAGTGGGGGGGGGAAGATAATCAGGAAAATATATGGAGTAACACCCAAATGAATGATTTGTGAGACACACTGTAGGAACCAGCATTGAGAAAAGTAGATTCCACCAGCTACACTTTATCACGATTTACTGCCACTTTTAAATACATGTAATTTTCACAATATAGACAATCAGATTTTGAAGCTTCAGAGGAGTGTATTTAATGTTTGAAAACAATGCTGCCATCTCCAGGCTGACCTGCGCATCTCCTGCAGCCTGTGCAGGCAGCCCGTGGCCAGTGGGAATCTGAAGCGCGACTCCAGGAAGCGCTGAGTGTGTCTCATCAAATTGGGACTGGGTGGGAACAAGCCTGAGCACAGCCACATCAGCTGCCAGCCTCGCTCCATGCTCAAACTGAAAGTGAGGGAAAGTAAGAGAAAAGATCAGATGGAAGCCGATTTTGTGCGATTTTATTTTCTTTCAACACAATGAGGCACACTGGGGAACCTGTTGCTGTTGTTGGTCATCTGTCTCATAATCTGGCAGTAGATTTCGTCCCGCAGTTCTTCGTGCTTTGTGGCTGGACCAAAGATCTGGTTGGTCAGTTCTACAGGACTGCGAACATGTTTCAGCGGGTAGTCGCCCATGTACTTCAGGATGGGTAGAAACTGACATTAAGGAGCGACTCAAACTATAGTGAAGTTAGATGTGGCTGTGAACAATTCTGTGCCATATATTCAAACACCTGCCTGTCTGAGCCAACGGTATAGACACAAGTTCATTTCATAAACATGAAACTTTTTATTATTTTTTAAAAAGGATATCAGTGAAGGCGCTGCAGGCCAGGCTGCCGAGCTCAGAGTTATTGACCAGAGACCTCATGAGCGGCTGCTTGATCGGTTCTCTGGAAATTACCCACAGTTTCTCCCTGCTGGCTCCTTTGGCACCATGGCGACCAGCATCTTTACCCACAGCTCTGCGAGGGACAAAGACTTTGCATGAGATCTCAGCTGAAATATAATCAGCATCAGCTCTTTTTTTTTGTTTTATCAAATGAAGAGTTTTCAAAAAGCACCATTTAGCAAAAAACTAATGCAGTTCAAGTGTTACCTGAAGTTCTCAAGTGCAAACTCCTTTAAGGAAACAGGGGCCACTGTTTCCTCTGTTTGAATGGGGGCAACAACCACTGACGCTTTCCTCTTATCCAGCTTTGGATTTAGTTGATCCTGAAGTGGCAGAAGCAATTCATCATTTGCACCACAAGAGGGCGTTATATGACATGAATAGCCTTAAAATATAAGCTCACAATGAAAAAGCTTCACGCCTGCTTGTGCAGCTTTTAATGTCTTGCAGTAAAACCTTAATGGTGTCTGTTTGAGCAAACATCTGAACTTCAACAAACTATTAATAACTTCTAGTTAGTTCTAATGTAAAGGAAACTTTACCAGGATTTCTTTAGTGGGCTCAGTAAGAGTTGGCAGGAACTGCAACACGTTCTTATTGACTGCACCCCTGCTTTGAGTGATCTTGTTGGTGGCTCTGAAATAGATCTCATAAGATGAACCTTCATCTTTGTCTACCTGCAGCAGGTCACCTTGTTTACAAACCAGGAAGGATGGGTCACCTGTAGAAGCAAACAGAGACAGACAAAGACGTGAGTGTTTTTCGGTGTGTGTGTGAGTGTATTCGTGTGTACTGCACACACTGTCCGGCCTCACTTGGTTTACTGAAGTCCTGCTGAGCTATTGCAAACACCGAGCGCTGCCTCAGCCCCTCCACATTCGCTGTCATCAGTGCTGCCATCTCCTCAGCTTCCGCAGCCTTCAGCACATACACTCCTCTGACCGTGATCAGGCTAACGGACTGGGTACTGTCACTGAACAGGCCGTAATCATCAGCGTCACATTTATTCGATTATTTTAAAAGCACAATTGAAAAAAAAAACTTTGTAAGACAATAAATAAGGTTTTTAAAATAAGAAAAAATGTGACCCGTACCTCTTCTCCTGGACTTTCTTTACCTCTATGTAAGGAATTTCAAGAAGATGCTTATCTATTCCTTCCACGAAGAAGATGCCTTTCCAGCTTACAGCCACAAAGAACCTGCTTTTGGGCAAAGGAGGTCCTGCGGACAGATATGTGAAGATTAAGTGTTGCTAAGTGATGAACTGAGATTCATAAACACTGATTATCAACAAAGGTGACGTCCAGCTGCAAACAGGAATATGTTGTATACGCTTACAAAGGAAAGCATGAATGGAATTACTTTCTTACTATAAAAGCACAAAGGCATTGAATTATGAAATGAGCTGTGAGCCTCCTGACCTGACGTCATTGTGACTTCAAACAACTTGGAAAAGTGGAGCGCCCATATCGTGCGTGCGCTGTCCACCAGTTCTCCTTTTACCTCATCCGAGTTTTTCTTCCCGTTGATATAAGGACCCTACATGATGCGGAGACAAAAATGACGAATGTCGAACCTTTATGTGCTGTTATGTTTTAAAACAATAGGTGGCACACATAAATAAAGTGCATGCTTCACCTCTTTGTGTGCTGAGCTGATGAACTGGGTCCACTTGGTTTTAGATTTGCTCTCAATGAGCTGGGTGGGGATGCATTCGTCAACCACCTTGTGGACGTTCTCTACGCTGTACTCCGAGCCAAACTTGACGTAATAGTGCATCGCTGCCAGCTGGATATAATAGTCCTCCTGAGAGGATGGATACAGGTGTATTAGAGGAAGTTGGCAAAATGTGGTCATCTATTCTGGAGTGCGTCAAGATGCTGCATGGGAAAAGCCTGAATGCCAGCTGAAATAGCACCGCAGCTTTCCTTCAATATTTACTGTTACCACAGTGATGTACAGTAGTTGTCTAACTTCTTAATCCAAGAATCACAATTTTGGCATTTACTTCTGTTCTGTATGCTGTACACGAGAGGAAAACCCACCAAAAACTAGACAAACGAGTGAGAAGCCTCACCTTCTCTCCGCTGTACTCTCCCGACTTGATATCCTTGATGACCTGCCTGTAGATGAGCTCGGTGCTGGTTTCATCTAGCGAACAGTTGTGCCAGGGAGTGAACAGTTCCTTGCGGAGGGACAGCGACCACGGGGTGTCCTTCTCCACCCTGCCCTGACTCCTCATCTCCTCCTCACACTGAGACACTGCATCCAGCACGTGCATCCCAGAGCTGCCCAGAGACCATCTCTGGAGACGAAAGGCCAGCAAGATATGAATCTCGTGATTGAATCTGTCTGTGCTGGACTAGTCAATATTCTGAAACTACTCCTAGAAGACACAGATTAACCAAGCTTTGATTTAAAATGCGAAGCTAACGCCGACCTTCTCATAGAGGCTAATGTACAGGGAGAATCCGTAGGTGTCTTTGAGACCGATGTCATTGGCCACGTCTTGGCAGACTTCAGCAGATGTGGAGGCCGAGTCCAGGTGGACGCTGATCATTCGACCGTCCGGTATTGTCACAGTCCTCTCTATGGGCTTCCTGGACTTGGCAGCCTGTCAGTGTGGGGAAAGAAGAACAAAAACTCTGCTGACCAAAAAGCTAAATGAGATAAATGGTGACCTCAGGACCATAATGTAGCAGTTTACCTGCAGCTCTATCCAACAGGGCAACTCTGTTCTTTCCTTATTGGCTAAAATACGATGCAGGCGCTTAGTACAATACTCCCTGTAACCGTTCGGCCCTCTCTGGAGAAAATTCTCCAGATACTGTAAAGCAGAGAACAGAACACAGCAAACAATATGATAATAGCTTGGATAAATGTAAGTAAAGTAATGCAGCGAGGACTCAATACGGAGTTTCCTGGAATTGGAATTGACTCGAAACATTAAAGCGACCTTCTTGAAGAGGTCTGTTGGAGGAAAAATCCCCAGGCAGATGGAGAGGAGAGTCCAGCCTTGCATGCGACTCCTCATGTTCCCATTTTTCACCAGCTGCTTACAGATCTGACAATAGATCTCGTCCCTGCACAGAGAGAGAACCGCAAAACCAAGAAAGAGTAAATAACTCCTCGTTGTTTACAGAAATATCATATTATTCATTCTACATGTAACTAGAAGGGCAGTGTTTACCAAATGTCTGGCTTCGACAGAGCGTAGCGGGTGATGACGTGAAGTTTCTCCAAGTCTGAGAGCGGCCTGTGCAGCGTGACGCGCTCTCCGATCATCACATCCTCGTCTTCGGTCAGGTTTTCTGGCTGGTTATGATGACACCAGTAAAAAATAGTAATTATACAATAAGCATTGTGAATCAACACACACACACAGACACACACACACACACGCACACACACACACACAAAGACTGAATGATGAATATTATAACCACCTCCTCGGGGATAGCAGAGGCTTTTCTGTTTCCAAACTTTTTCTTCCTCCTCAGTATTTTCTGTCCAGAAGTGACATCATAGTTAGACGGTAAATCGTTTTTTTGGTTCTTTTTCAGTGTAATAATGAGACACACGTAAAAGCTTACCTCGTCCAATCCCACCAAGAGGCTCAGCCTCCTGGGCTGCTGGCCGGGCAGAGGATTGGACGATGGGACGCTCGATGCCACAGATATGGAATCGGAAGAACTGGGTTCTGGTACGTCCCCCATGAAACGCATAATGATCCACCATATGGTCAGACATGCCTGGAGGTGAGGAGAGGAAGGAAAATCGGTGTGTGAGGAGAGAAATCTGGAGGGTTCGAGGTGACAGAGCTGTATGTCGTTCCTCTCTGACTCCTCACCAGCGCATCGCCCTCATCGTCGTGATGCAGGAGAGGCTTCTTGAGCCTGTAGGTGATGTGTGTGTGGCTTGCATTGTCCTGGAAGTAACGCTGGCTGAACCTGTAGAATGAAAACTCGCCACTGTCGTCATCAAAGTCGTCGTCGTCCTCTTCTTCTATCGAAGGGGTCGGGGTTACTGAGTTTGACGGTGGAGTGACGATTATCGACTCTGGCTTTGTGATCTTCCTCTCTACAGGCTCTGGAAGGCTCCGGCTCTGCAGTGAAAACAGGATTTATAACAGATGTTAAAAACCATTCAAATGAAAAAGCAGGATGTGTGAACATGACAGAATTATCAGCTGACCTTAGACTCGAATGTTTCTTCTTTTACGACCTCGCCTGGAGGTGTGTCGTGAAGCTCATACGCCGTCATGTCGTCCAATCCCTGCTCTGAGACCGACTCCACGTCCTCCTGCTGCCACCGCACAACTTCCTCCAGCCGCTCTTTAAGCTCCAAGGCATCCAGGTCATCGCTCGGACCGTCCACCTCCACGGGTAGGGCCTGTGAGCTCTTCACCTTTTTCTTTTGTTTGTCGGAGAAAAAGCAGGGAAAAAAAAGTTTCAGAAGCTGCTCGTTTTCAGACGGGTGGAATTTCAACTTCAGGACTTTGAGCGCTCACCGCGTCTCTCCTGGCCAGCGCTCCTCGTGTGTGAGCCTGCAGCCGTATCGCCGCCTCCCGCTTCTCCTTCCAGTCCTTCCTCGCCGCGTAGCCTCGTACCTAAATCCAGTCATCAATGCAATTTAGAGTGAATCATTTGTAAAATAGCAAAAATATTTGAAATTAATCAAAATATACTGAAAACATACAACACCCCAATATTCCCAAGAATGTAACATGTTGCACTAAACATTTATGAAGTGATGGCTAATAAATCGGCACTGTCTGGAGGACATGCCTGTGCTTGTATGAGGACAGCTGCGTCTCGCTGCTTTCGGTACTTTGACTGAAGCTTCCGACTTCGGATCTTTGCTGCCAGTCGTTCAAAGCCGCGCTGAACCTGGTCGGAAAAAGAAAAGATACCAAACCTGAGGTGAGTCCTCCTTAAAGGCATTCTGTCAGCTACAAGCTCTGAGCTCTCCATGACAGGTCATCAAACCTTTCTCTTTCTGTAGGCTCTCCAGCACCTCTGCAGCACCACGGCTGCCCTGCGCTTCCTCAGGAAAGACTTTCTAAAAACAGATTTAAAGAAAAGCCTTTGAGTAAGTCGATAAAAGAGCTCACAAACAACACAGATGAGGTGCAGTGATATGGAATTTGTATTAATTAAAATCTGTGTTTAAATATTCATGTGTGCAGTCATTTCCTTTATGCATCCCGTTTTCACAGAAACTGCACCTGTCTTTGTGTCCCAGCATGACTCTCTGGATCACCACGGCGACCCTGCTCAGCTCTTGCTCCCTCAGCCGCTCCAGGACAGCGTCGTGGGCATCCTGCAAGGAAGTGATTTTTGTTTTACTTTGTCCAGAACACCTTAATCTTTGCAGTCGTATTCCAAAGGGAATGTGGATTAATGCTTCTTAGAGAGATGAAGCATCTCGTTCATAACAAGCTCACTGTTTTGTCGTGTCTTTACATGTTTTTCCTTGAGAAAAAAAGCTACACCACAGCCTGGTTTGGATTAGAAGTTTTCCTCACCTTCAGGAATATTTTGGTATTGCCCATTTTCCACTCGTCCTCTCTTCCGATCACTTCCTCACAGATGGCTTTGCAACAGGCTGCAGCAGACGCCTGGAGAGACAGTAAATATCTGTTAAGGGCTGCACACAGGCCCAAATTCCTCCAGAGGACTCATTATTTTTTATCTTGGTTTCCACAAATAGGAGGGATCATGACTTAACAGTTTTGGGGTCACAGACGGTGGTCTTCAGGAGCACCCTGTAGCGCTTTAAGAAATCGTTAAAGGTGTGTCGAATGGGAAATCCCAGCTTGCGGATGCGGATGGTGTCCATCATGCCGGAGTATCTCAGCTGACGCATACACAGCTCTCTGTCAAACACCTAAAGAACAGATGAATATTTGACACGAGTTCTTTAATCACATCAACTCTCTGCCTTTGATTTTTCAGGCTGGAGACTGATTTAATGACCCGGTTAAATGACCAGCTGAACTGAATACCTCGGGGAGGCTCTCACAGGATCATTTTGGCCCACTGATGGCACTGCAGACTAAGAAAATCTTGCCACATTCTAACTCAGAGGGTTATGATTGTCTGAGTGTTTTAAGACAATCTGCTGAGTGCCTGCTGAGATGGTGGACTGAGCGACAGAACATGCTGCTAAATCCTGGTCTAAACCCAAAGGGTGAGAAAAGCTCACCAGTTAGAAATGCAGCATTGCTCTTTACTCTCTGTGATAGCAGGCTATATTTAACAGGAAGTTTGCTCAACTGGTTTATGGCACAAACTAGAATCAGGTCAAAGACTGGCAGTAAACTAAAAAAAAAGAAAAAAACCCAGCAACATCCTGGTTTTGGTAAACACAGTAAACACTTGCTTTTATATACTTTTTTGTATATGTAATTGCTCGGTAACAACTATACGGTGTCGCCGTGGCAGCAGCAG
Source organism: Apistogramma diplotaenia (assembly GCA_015052665.1). Lineage (NCBI taxonomy): Eukaryota > Metazoa > Chordata > Actinopteri > Cichliformes > Cichlidae > Apistogramma > Apistogramma diplotaenia. The sequence goes on along the minus strand of VOQJ01012045.1, from coordinate 8,471 downwards.
GTGTTGCTCATTCACCTCAAACTGCTTGTCATTGTTGGGTTTGAAGCAGCGGATGAAGAAAGGCTGACAGGCAGTGAGAGCCTTCATGAGGGAGTCCAGAGACTGCCGGAACTGACCGCTCAGCGTCGGGACTTGTTTACGAGCCTCAGCCTGTCCCTGCAAGCATGACAGAGGGAAAAACTCACAGTGAAGTCCCTGAGACAGTGACAGCTATCGCACTGGTGCTGTTATCAAGGCGATGCCTTCAATGTCAAAGAAAGCCTATCTGAAAACGTAAACAACTTAGAATAATAATAATATCTACCAGGAAGTTGAAAGGAAAAACCTTTGCTGTGCTGTGAACACTGAAAGCAGTTTGCAGGAGGATCAGATATGAATTTCATACCCGCAGAGAGCTGCTGGGGGTCATGATGAACTTCTTATTTATAGCAGCCTTAATCCCGTTGGTTGAAAGCTCTGCTTCAAATATCTGACGCAGCAGCTTATTGGTGGACACGTCAACCATCTTGATGATGTCAGAACTGACAGCGTCTCTGTTCTTTTCCAAGAAACCTGGTGGAAAAATAAAAACAAAGTACAAAGTATTACTGCGCCCCTGAGCACCCTGCACTGGCTAAGACTTTAATACTGAGTGTCTGCCTGCCTACCACTGGCGTCATAGTGAACCAGGCCAGCAAAGTGAAAGATCCCAAACTGTGTGCCATATTCACTCTTGGCGCCAATGTAGTTCTTGTTGTCTTTGTGCTGCTGGTTCAACTTCTTTAGCATGGTGGCGTCTGTGCCCTGTAACCAACCGAGTGAGTGTTTTTTTTTTTTAAATAAAAATGCTCCCGCAGCAGGTTTCTAAAATAAAAGCTGGGATGGAGCCATAAAAAATAAATCTCAGTAGAAGCATACCTTTGGAAAATGGCTCTCTTCATCAATGAGAGCCAGCACGTTGCAGGGTATTCCAGCTAGCAGGTCGAGAACGCTCTGATTGTCACTAAAGTTGATGTTATCCCACACAACGCCCTGCTTCAGGTACTCCTTCTGCTCCAGCTTGAAGATGTGGCCCACGAAGAACTGCTGCAGCTTCTCATTGGCGAAATTAATGCAAAGCTGCTCAAAACTGTAAAATAAAGGACGGCCTGTAAATAGTGACATCTGTGAAAATTAGACAGTAATAGAATTGCCAGCTCTGTTTGTGGTCTAATAGTTCATAAATACATCAATATAAGTGACTGTAGCAAAAACAAAAAGCAGTGACCACTTTCTCAAATCCCCTCAGAAAGGTACCGTATCCATGGTGACAGTACTGAGCCTGTGAATGCTAACAAGTATCCGGGAAATATATTTGACTCAACTCAGCTTTGAAGGGGTCACAATGAGAATACGAGCAATATACACATTTGTCATGTGCTTTATTCGTTTCTGCTGTTTTGATATTTGTGAAGCAAAAATCGAAACAGTATTTCAGCAGACGCTGATCTGCTGGGATTTTCCCACACAACCATCTCGAGGGTTTACAGAGAACCGAAAAGAGAAAATATGCAGTGAGCCGCAGGTCTCCGGGTGAAAATGCCTCGTTGATGCCAGAGCTCAGAGGAAAATGGGCAGACTGGAAAAGGATTGCTTGGTCTGATGAGTCTCAGTTTCAGGTAGGGTGGGAATTTGTGTAATTAATTTTGAGTAAACTAAAACAAACA
>VOQJ01012044.1:3393-16482 GCA_015052665.1 Apistogramma diplotaenia | reverse complement strand
TGGGGGTGGGAACATCATACTTTAGGGGTGCGTTTCTGCAAAGGTGACAGGATGACTGCACTGTATTGAAGGCAGGATGGATGAGGTCATGTACTGCAAGATTTTGGCCAACAATGCTTCTTATGGAGCCACTCCCTAGTTGCCGTGGCAACTAAGGCGTTGTCTCTATAAGAAGCATTTCTAGGTCCTGGAGTGGTGCAGCCAGTCTGCAGACCTGAACCCAGTAGAGAATCTTTGGAGGGAGCTGAAACTCTGTGTTGCCCAGCAACAGCCCCGAAACCTGAAAGATCTGGAGAAGATCTGTATGAAGATTGGGCCAAAATCCTGCTGCAGTGAGCAAACTTGGTCAAGAACTACAGGAAACATCTGTAACTGCAAACAAAGGTGTCTGTACCAAATGTTAGGTTCTGTTTTCTGTTCTATCAAATACTTATTTCACGCAATAAAATATAAATTAAATATTTAAAAATCATGCAATGTGATTTTCTGGATTTTGTTTTTGTTCGATTCTGTCTCTCACAGTTGTACCTATGATGAAAATTACAGACCTCTTCATTCTTTGTGAATGCAGCAGTGTATCGAATACTTATTTTCCTAGCTGTATGTTAACATAATACTGCGTCATTGCAGTTATTGAGAGAAGTGAGGCTGAACTGTATTCTAATTGTGTTGTAAAACCAAAGCAGCGAGCTAAAAGAGGCTTAAAAGCTCAACAGAGCTGGGTGATACCATTTCTTGATTTATGCAAAATATTCAGCAGTGGAGCTTCAGAGTGAACTACATTAGCAGTGGATTAAACTCAAGCTAGATCAGGATTCAGGACAGACAGTTGAACATTATAAACATTATTCAGTGGCTATTATAAAGTCAAACATGATGCTTGTGACACCTGATTGGGCGAACATCCATGTGAGCAGGTGCTGTGATGCTGAGGTCAGTTCAGGTTGATGTTTTCAGTTGTTGTTCTTGCTCTGCTTTCACCACAACTAACTTTGTTAGATTTGGCTTGAAATTAAATATGTTATATGTTATGTTAGTCATAAAACCCACCTCACTATTGCTGCAAATCACAAAACAGCAATTACACTTTGTAATTGATAACTAATACACTACATAAAAAGCTGTGTGCCATTTCATCAGAACAATGTTGTCTTTTATGAGCCTTGTTACTTTATAAATGACATATTCCTATTTATAAATTGACAGAATCATTATAATTATTAGTAATATACGCAAACCTAAATTATATAATTTGTAATAAATAATAACACAGCCACTGCACCCCTTCATCACAGGTGTCGAGCTTTAGCAGGCAGATCAGGCTGCACTCAGTGACTGCAAGGTGCTGCAACACGAGCCCAAATCATCACCCCTCCACCACTGTGCTTGAGTGTTAGTATGAGGTTCTTGTGCTGATATGTTGTGTTTGGTTTTCTCTCACTGTGGCCCTGTGCATTAAATCCAAACATCTCCACTTTGATCTGTGCGAAGGATGTGGTTTAAAAAGTAAGTTTTTTTCAAATACAGCTGTTCTTTTCAGAGAAGAGGCTTTCTCCTGCACACCCTCCCAAACAACCCTTTTCTAATTGTGCTGTCATGAACTTCAACATTTAACATGCTGTCTGAGGTCTGCAGGATATGACATGTAGCTCTTGGGTTATTTACATTTTCTTGGATCATTGCACGTCATTTATTGGGATGTCCACTGCTGGACACCTGAATGCTCCAGACCAACAATACGCCTGCTTTAATACAGCTGCTCACTCTTGTTGATGATGAGTTAATAAAGTGCATTTGAACAGCAGCATCTGGTTGCAACCTACACTCTGAATTCCTATGGATGCAGTAAATGTGTACTGAGCTGCCCAGAAGGGTTCTTAATTATGGAACTTATTACAACTGAATTTACAAGTTGCTTCACTTGGTCATTGCATTGCAGCATCACCAACATTTCTCAAGTAGCAATGACGTGTGCTAACACCGTGGTTCTATGCCACTTGGAATTGCTGACTTCATATATCCAGATAATTACCAAATCATTTCATACGTGTTTAATTTTTTGTGGCCTGACAAACTGGGCACAAAATGGGACTTACTGTGAATGCAGCCGAACTTTGAGTGCAGCTACTGGATCTTAACGGCTGCTCCTTCAGAGCCACAAACGGTGAAGGGCATCAGGTGAAAGGTCAGGGGATCAAAGTTGTTACGTTTCACCTTCAAAGGACCACTGATGTGTGCAGCAGTTGCGCAGTTTCAGAATATCAGCTCATAGATATCTGAAGCAGTGGTGAAGCCTTAATTAATAGCTAGCTGCAGATCAAACAGGGCAGCTGTCTTAAAGTGATCCAACCTTTACAGAAGCTGGTGAGATATCACCATCATACCACCTTCCCCAAGGCAGCCATATCTGGATTAAGTGTTTAGTGGCTGTCAAAACAACACATTAGAAAGACTGAGCAAACCCTCATCCACGCCACCTTTAAGACAGAGGAAATATCAGAGACGTCCCTCTCTTTTCTTCCCAGTTAAATTACTTTAGAAGGTCGTCATTAGTGCTGCAATAAACCATTAAAACAAAAGGCAGTTTCCTCATCAGGCATTCATTTCATAGCTGAATGAGGTTCAGGGGTGTCCGCAGCTCTCAGAGGGACGGATCATATTAGACTTCTTCAATTTTACGCTGAATTAGACAAGCGCTCCTGTTTCAAAGGGAATGCATCGGCAGGATTTAGAGAGCAGCATTACCGAGAGGTTCTGCAGCCAAGTCAGCACACACACATACGTACAAGGGCACACCATGCTGGCTGTGCATATACAGGAGGCCAGTGACTCCAGACACATGAGGGATTGCACAGTGATACATATCATGAGATGTTGTGATTTTTTTGACCACTTTGCATAATATTATGTTGTAACATATATCAAATGACGTAATACTGTATGTCTATCACACACATTGCCCTCCTGCCACTCCAGTAGCCTCTTGGCAGCTGACTTGTCTGCTGTGCAGTGTGGGACGCCGTGAGCCTCTCAGATATCTGCTTTAGGTTCATTCAGCCTTTTCCCTGCTGGCCTGAAGGGGACAGGGGCTTCTCTTTCCTTCACTTCTGCTGACTTGGTGCTGATTTAGAATGAGAAGTGAAGAAGTTTCCAGGGCATCCCAACGAGCATAGCCCCCCTCCCACCCCCTTTTTTCTTCTTGTTTCATTTTATTTACCACCACCCCCTTCCACACATACCCCCAGCCGCACTTGTTTGTTTGCCTGTGTGGGTGTCCTCATTCTGCCCCGAATGATGTTGTGCAGATGACAACTTTCGTCAGGATCAGATAGCTGCGTGGCTGTTGATCGGGGGATTTCTCCGCTCACGCAAACCCGATAAGACACCAAAGCCTCCAGCATCGGTTTCTGGTACAAAACACTGACTGTATGATACACACGTCTGCACTGGTGGAAGAAAAAAAAGCGCTCTTTCTGGAAGACGTAAAAGCAGTGATTTTACAGGAGAGCCGCTCCAGAAGAGAGAGCAGCTTTGCTCGATTTGACAAGTGTTCCCTCCTGATGGACCAGGATCACGCTGCAGTTTCTATCTTTGTTCTCAAACAGATTACACGGGGGAAATAAAGATGGGAAAAAGGAAACAGAGGGGGTATTTTTATATTTTTTCATGACTTATTCAGATGGCAGACATTTCTAAAAAAAGGTACCCTGCCGTGTCCCCTCGTAAATGGAGCTTCTTGTTCCACTTGCTACAATTTCCAATCATAGATGGATCCACAGAAAAGTGCACATTCATGGCCGAGTGTAATAACAATTATGAGTATGGAAAAAAAGCTGCATGTAGTAACAATCCACCACAGTTATTTAAAGCTATTCGTTTGTGTTCAGATTGAGAGCATTTCGTGACCATCTGAAGTCATTTGGCGTTTACGCATACAAAGTTTTCCTGGATCTCCCGTATCCAGCGTTTTCCCACAGTCGTGCCGGCAACTGCTGCCGCATGTTTGGGTTTTTCTGCTCCTGAATTTTCATCCAGATGAGCGGCTTCTCAAAACACCGGCCCCCTGGATTATTAATATTTATCATCCACACATCCTGCAGTGAATTATTGTCAAGAATAGGATGAGATTTTGTCACCAGCTAGAAAAATGAGATGTTGTTTATTTATAAAAATGGGGGCGCCTCTGTGGGGGATATTATTTGTGTCTCGCACGCCCTTGCCGTGACCTTTGATTCAGAAGACGATGTCACGAATCATATAGTAATCAAACAGGATTCGTTGTCACTTGGTGGGGCAGCGAGTTGTGCAACTGATGAAATGAAGAAATAAGTTTGCTGACAGTGACACAAAGCAGGTCACGTAGACAGACCTGAGGCATCTGAAGCAACTCATTAAATTTGATTTTCACTATAGATGAAATCCTTAATTAGATGAGCTGTGAGACAAAGAACATTTGTGTTTGCCCACCATCCTCATCTAGCCTCGCTCTGTTCCCGCTGCAACAAGTCTACCAGCTTCTGGCACCACATTTAATTCTAGCAAAAGACACATTATAGCTTTTATTAATTAAATCACGTGCATAAACAGCAGCCTGTGACAACCAGTGAGAGTGTGACAGCATCTCATGAAACATTTAGAAAAGCAGTTTTTTGCAATATTTTAGTTCTCTTTACTAATTTTGCACACAGTACCAATGGCTTGTATTGATAGGCAATTAATCGTGTAGCAACTACAACAGAGCTCCATGATTAATGTCAGTGAGGCTACTAAAGAAGATATTTCTCAACAGCTGTTCTGCAGATCTGGAATTACAATGAAAAGTTGCACAAGCATTGAATTCTGATAAATTCAACTCATTTTGAAAATGCTCTGACACTTCCTGCTGACACCATGACACTCACTCTGGCTGTTTTTAGTGAAATACCTCAGCAGCTGCTGGACGCATTCATCACAATCTTTTGCAATAAATCTGTCAGTCATCAAAATTCTGAAGCATCCAATAATTTGACACCATGACTAACCGATGATGTTCTCATCACATTTCATGCGTTCTTAGTAATCACGTGACAAAAATGGTATTTATTCCTGCACATTAGTTTAGCTCAAAGCCCAGCTTTTGAGAAGCAGCCTCACAGAATAACAGAGATCATTACATTAGAGCTGCCAGGCTGTGAAAACCATTTTGGTTACTGTGTATTCAACTCCAGTGTGACTTTCCTCCTTAGTCTTTACACAGAAAGGTCTCTCAGCATCTTTTCATTACAGACCCTTATGCTGGATTATTATGGGCCTGTCATATAAAAGAGAGAGATTGTATTTTGTGAATAACTTTTTAATTAGTATTCAGGCCAGCCGTTATAAACGTCAGAGGGTTGTGAGTCTCTAACTCATAACATATAAAAGATGGTAAAGAATTATCTGGGATCACTTTCAAGATTTCGCAGCATCCACTGAAGGGGTATGACTATAAATCAACAGGAATTATGCATATTATGCATTATGCAGATTTCTTTTTCACGAAAAAGAAATCTTAAATGCCTGAAGACTGGAAATCCAAACCATAAGCTGGTGCACATGCACTGCAGCACTTATGTTTTTATCAAGATTCCCCAGTGGAGCTGCATGCAGCGACTCAGATGTCCCGCTCATTTGGTGCAGATATTAAATGGTCTTTGCCCCGCCAGCTCACTGGCACGAAGCCTGTCGAATGTCCTGTTGTTCTGATGTAATTACAGCACATGTAATTATCTGGTGAATTAGAGTGAGCCGGTTTCTTCCACTTCCTGCACTCGAGGAACTTCCTCACCTCTGCCATACACCACATCAGAGCAGAGAGAGGCGGGCTGCAGTGGACTGTCTGACATGTGAGACGGGCAGCTGCTGACTGTCACATCCTCCTAACATTACCTGTAGTTCAAACAGCTGTGGTGGTTTATATTGAACCTATGCAGGATAAATGCTTCACACTTTTATTGGGGGGGGGGGTATTATTTGTGGGGCATTTTTTGTCTCTGTCATCTGCAGAGATGTCGGGGCAGCATTGGAGCCAGATCCCAGCAGCCTTTGGGCATATGGGTCACCTGCTCAACCAAGCGAGCTATCAGGGTACACAACAAAATTCATGCTTGAAGAATTAGCAACATGCTGGAAACTCTTTCCATCACAAATGTGGCACAGCAATAAAAGAACCTTTTCGATTTATTATTATTTCATTATGATATCATCACCTCTCTCTCACCTTATGACGGCTGGAAGAGGTTCCAGCCTCACCGCGACCCTGAGCAGAATAAGTGGAAGAACATGGATAGACGCATCATCGCTCATCACAGAGAAACATTACGGGCAGGTAAAGCTGTAGAGTTTGACACACAGGTGAGGTTTTACACTTTAATGCTCATTTAGTTGCAGTTTTATGGAACATTTCTGAACTGTTAACCCTGGTTTCAGAAACATTGTGCAAGAAGGACCTCAGAATGAATTTATTTATTGTAATTTAATTATTGTAAGGTCTTTACCTTACAATAAAAAGCGCCTTGAGGCGACTATTTGTTGTGATTTGGCGCTGTATAAATAAAATTGAATTGAATAGAATAGAATGACTCAAGCCACACAGGATAACATAGGCGATGAGTCTCTATAAGGGCTCAGGCTGAGGGGACATCACGCCCACCCGACCCAGAGGGAGGATGCGTGATAGATACCCAGAGTCTTGGTTGTTTTCAGTCAGGGGGAAGCTGGAGAGCTGGAGATAAGGAAAACAATACATCATACACTGATTTCATCAATTAGGTCATTGCATTTGTGAGAAACTGACACCTGACAGGCAGTCAGAGTATAATTTAAATCATCATGTCGGTTTTTGTTTGTTTTATTTTTGAGGTACAAATCTGACGAGATTCTAAAATGTCACTGATGTTACATGCAGCTTCAGATGTTTCACCCTCTATTGTTTGCTGTGGGTGGTCACGTGCACAAGATCACAACTTTCTCATGATTACTGTCCTCCCCCCACCTCATATTCAGTCATAAGATCCCCTCATGGTGGCCAGGGTCATAGATACTATATGTGTAGATAGATAGATAGATAGATAGATAGATAGATAGATAGATAGATAGATAGATAGATAGATAGATAGATAGATAGATAGATAGATAGATAGATAGATGCCATTTTTAACGGTCTGTATACTGTCCCTGATGACATGTATAGTATCTACTAACTAGCAAGTCAGATAAAATGTATTAAAATGTAGTAAAATTTAATTCTATGGGAATTACACCCTGAGTTACAGACATTATTATAAAGTGCTACCCAAAATTATAAAATGATATTTATAAAAAAGGAAAAAAACAAGCAAACATAGACAACAGATCAACATAAACCAACATGTAGGATGGAAAAGTATGATCTGATCCTGACAATCTTGATTGGACCGGAGTTTCATAGTTTAAAATTAGTTATTTTTCAATGTCAGTAGTTTATTGCAAGTATAAATACATCCTGTATAAATGTCTCCTGTGGGATTTTTAATGGGGCAGACTTTATTGAGGTGCTCAATTGGCACAGGAACATTTTTCTGAATACTTCCCTTTAACATCTCTTTTAATATCAACCTAGAGGTGCCAAAGAGTTGGAAACCTGTACACATCACCACACATTTCCCTCCTGCAAACCGAAGCACAATGGCAAGCTCTCCTAGTCACTTTCCCAGAGTGTTTTTAGATGGCAAATGCCATGAATTTAGCTACGTGCTCTGTAGTCCATGCTCAGGCCTCATCTGAGGACTGTGGGATGCCTACTTGAAAAGCACTGGAAAGTTTAAAAGCATAGTTTGTATAACCCAGCCTAAGAAAGTCACAAAAAGGAAGAAGTAGAGACACCTTGTCCACCCTGGGACAATAGCAAGCAAAACTGTGTCACGTCATGGCATATAATCATTCTCAGTACAGCCAGATGCAACAAAGAGGGGTAATGAGACTGCTGACTCAAGCCAGACATGAAGTCAGTGAGCTTGTCTGTGACTCTGCTCAAACTGACTGGTGCCCCTGCAGCGTCCTGGCCCCAACATCTAAACACCAACCCCCCCCCGTGTTGCTGTGATTAAGTTTCTTGTCGTGAACACACCAAAAAAAGCAGGCAAATAGTTTGTTGTGCTGATGCCAGGAACAACAAATGCATGTCCTGTGCATACAGGAAGACAACCTCTACGGAGGTGTGAGACAGGAAAGTATACCACTGTGAGGCTAGCTTACTAAGTATGGGACACAGCACATACAGGAGCTAGCTGCTAGCTGCTTTTAAATGCCCATCGAATTGCAACCACATATGATAGAGCAATAATTCTTTTAGCATATAAAACCAGAGGATTTACACTCCCAGAGTACTGTATTCACAAAATCGTGTAGAAAGCTCTGGCAACAAAACTTTAATCGTGTGGATTAGCGTGTGCAGCTATGGCATTTCTGTAGCTAGCATAATATGTAGATACAGAAAACAGTTTTCAATTTCTTTGTGGGTTAGTGCACTTGTTAGCTACCTTATGTAGTTACTTGAATAGATTAAGTAAGCCAGTAAATAGATTTACTGGCTTACTCATTTCAGTAACATGGAACAGCTATATTTGCTCTGTCCAAAGCTTAAAAATCTTTGGACAGAGAAAACAATGAGTGGTATTCTTTGATCTCTTGGGTTGCCACTGGATTCAAGGTTAAGAGTAATTTAACTTGGTATTTGTGCCCTTCATTGTTAAATATTATTTTTGTAAATCTAAACAAAAATCAAGGAATTTCACTGATCTTTCACGGCATCCTGTCTGTAGACTTTTCCTGTGTATAAACACCTTTATGTGTCTGTCCCCAGGCTAAGACGCTCAAAGAGACCGAAATTATGCTCAGCTAGTGTTGGCATACCAACATGCTGATGTTTAGAATAATCGCCATATTATTTTACAACAAAACATGGTGTTATTAGCTCTTATTAGCTGGGAAGATCATCCCATTTGTTTAGCATTAGGGAAAATAACATTTTGATTTGATGGTGGTGTTAGTGAAAGTGCCAGAACATCAGAGGGAGTTTTACAATTAATAGTAAATTAATTCAGATGTATCTTCTGAGAACAATTCAAGCTATGGTTTGAAAATATACAATGTTTACTTTTTTTGCATGTCAGATTTAATCCTTTACCTTTATATCTTTTATATAAAAGTTACAAATACAAAGATATTGATGATGGTTCATTCATAATTTGCTTCTCAGAAAAAAAATATCTCAAAGATTAGTAAAGATTACTGTCTGGTGGAGAGTATGCATACAGTGATAGCAACCTCTTTTTCAAGTGAAAATGTTCTCATCTGAGCCCTTCAATACCGAAACCTGAGGTTTGTGACACATTCTTTTCCATGAAATGAATGTGTGTTTGTGCGTGTGTGGTTTTACAAGACATACTTCCACTCCTCCAACCCAGACATCCTCTGTGTCTGTCTGTGTACGGTCTCCTACGGAGCATGCCTCTGATTCAGTCTCCTCTGAAGCAGGAAAAGGAAGCTGACTGTCCGATTGTGTGTTGGGGCCAAACACCGATCAGAACTCCTCCGGATTACCACTCCTCTAATAACAAATTAAGTCACGAGCATTGAAACATGTGACAAGTGGCACAACAATGAAAACAAAAGTTTGTTTGTCTGTTACCTTGGAGCTGTATTTTTACATCAGGCCATGTTAAAGACTGTCCGCAGAGCTCTGTTGGCCAGCTTTGAATACAGGCAGAGAAAAATCACTGATTTATTTTCTCAGCTGAAGACCCCAGGATGCAAGTCCACACTGAGCCACACAGACCCACACCAGGAACATGACCGTCAACTCTGTATTGAGTGATCAAATATAAACAGCCTGCACTCATAATGGAAAACAACTCCAACTGAGGCTTTTAGTTGTGACCTTTAAAGACGCATTTATCAATATTTTCATATAAATACTTCAATTTACCGCCTGCACTGATGAATCCGTGGGAAATTAGCACTTCCCAGCTCTCCACTTCAAAACACTGTTTCAAACTGAAGATCATGTCTGTCCAGATGTACTTTTTAGCACCTTTTCAGTACCTTTCACGCCTATTCAGACAGACATGGATGTGCAGGTATAAACAGGAAGAAGAAGGTTGCATTGCACTCATCCAGTCTACATGTGTTTTGTGAACTTGGAGAAGGCTTTTGACTGCATCGCTGGGTATCTTTTGGAGGTTACTGTGGGAGTATGGGGTGTCTAGGCTCATTGTTACAGGCCATTCAGTTCCTGTGCAACTGCAGCAAGAGCTCAGTCCACATTGTGAACTTGTTTGTGGGGGGTGTTAGCCTTTGCCAGGACTGCCCTTTGTCAGATTCTGTTCATAATTATTATGGACAGAATTTCTAGGCATAGCCAAGTGGCCTCATCTCTGATGCAGCCCTGTTGGCTTCATCAGGTGGTGGCCCCCGGCTCGCATTGGGGCAGTTCGCACCCAAATGTGAAGCACCTCCAAGTCTGAGGGCATGGAGTTCAGGTGGGCCACACTGAAAGGAGCCCATTGAGGTGGTTCAGACATCTGACTAGGATGCCTCCTGGATGCCAATATTTTAGTTAGTCTCTTTACTAGTTTGCACTCAGTAGCAATGACTTGTATTGATAGGCAATTAATCATGTAGCAACTATAGCCAATAAACAGAGCTCCATGATTCATGTCAGTGAGGCTACTATTGTAGATATTTCTCAACAGCTATTCTGCAGATCTGGAATTACAATAAGATGTTGCACAAGCATTCAATTCTGATGAATTCCACTCATTTTCAAAATGACACTTCCTGTACTGACACCATGACACTCACTCTGGCTGCTTTTAGTGAAATGACTCAGCAGCTGCTGGATGCATTCATCACAATCTGTCAGTCATCAAATTTCTAAAATATCCAATAATTTCACACCATGGCTAACAATATTTCAAAAGCAATGAACATGCAAGGTCGCATATGCACACAGTTGCAATAATTTTGGTCATGCCGTGGTCAACCACTGCTTTGCCTAGTGTGACTCTGAAACAGGAAACATCTTAAGCAACTTAGGTTTGATTAGCTAGTCGACAAAGTGAAACATTACTTAGCACATGACATGACATACTGTCAAAACTACAAAAAAAACCCAAACAAAAACAAGCCAGATCTACAAAAAATCCCAAAGGTGACGCAGTTCAACAGACATAAAATAGTATTTTTGCAAACAACAAGGTGATTCCCAAAGAGCCGTTAGCCAAATACTTGGTAAAACTGGGCAAGTTGAAAAAGAAGAAGTGGCAGGTCTAAATAGACCAGCAAAGACCTGACAGCATCAGCTGATACACGTACTGAAGCCTCATCAGAAGCAGCTGGGTGGTGCGGGCAGCGCAGGTTCCTCTTGCCAACCTTCCCCCGTGTCCTTACCCCCCTTCCTGTCTCTCTACCATCAATAAGCTGCTGTGGCAAAAAAAAAACTGGACTAAAAATCAGTGGCAACAAATCTTATGAAGTAATGAATCCAAATTTGCTCCTTAAATCCAAATGTATCATCGGCATACAGCAAATGTCCCGCTGTTCACTGACTCCTGGCAACAATTACCATAATAACTATATGTTGGCTGTGAAGCACAATTTCTCAGCTTTCAGAAACTGATTGAATATTTCGATCGGACAGGTGTGTAATCATGGTAATTCAAAGTGCATTTGATAAAATGTCTCAGCGGTGATACACTCGGTGTTAGCCAGCTGTTGGTGGCAGGTAACAGGTGCATCACTGGCGATTGGCCACTGTTGTTGGGTTAAGCAGCACGGGGTAATTTCGATAAAGAAGGGAACAAAAGCCAGCCAACATCCAATAAAAGATCTTCAGACAGAGAGGCCTGGACCCATTTAGTCTTTTGGTGTGTTGTGGCTTTATAAGATTCCTTACATGTTGTTGTAGTGATATGCCACCTGGTAAACAAATTAATACTCCTCACTGGCAGCACACATTGGAGCTACTTAGCAAACTTAGCAATCCAGTCTGTGTGGTTTTGTGCATATTTGACCTACAAACTTCATACACCTACACACATACAAATCTACAATAAAGAGCTAAAAAGGACCCAGGGAATAGCATCAAACAGCCATGAGTGCAAAGCAGCATTGTGGGTCCTCACCCACAGACTGAAAAAATAGTGAAATGGTGCTTGTGTGAATGGGTAAATGCAAGTGTGTTTTTGTGAAGCTGGAGTAGAAAAGCGTTATATAAGAACTAGTTTACCATCAAGGTAAAATCATTTCTGTAAAGCCATTGACACTTTTGAGACTTGTGATTGGCTGATCTTCCTAAATCCAATCAGTGCGTAAATCAGACAGCTGTTCCTAATAGCGTAACGATGTGTTGAAGTTCCATTCTTGTTGACTCATTCTTTACATTCTGAGCCATGCTAGATTAACTACTCAGCCTTTATTGCAGGCCTGACAGCCTTTATGCCAACATCTTTCTCATTATGTTTGTTGTCAGTTTAAATTATTGCACCTGCTGAATGGACAACCAGCTGCTTGTTGTCATTGGAACTGAAAGTCTGAGTATTGCCTTGACATAAGCAGAAATATTTCACTTACTGCTCAACGCGTTAGAACACATCCATCCTCTGTTTTGTCATAATACATGCTTGTGTAACATTTACTTACAAGTAAATTTCACACATCGCCAACCGCCTCCTCAATGACGTTCAGGTTTTAACCTCCAACAGACATGCACATCACTCCTACATTGCTTTATTAAGTAGAAATGTAGCTGCTTCTCTGTCTTCCCCGCAGCTGTTCTTCTTCTTCACATACATACAAATACAGAGTACATGTGTGTCACAGTGGGTGTTGCGTTGGTTGGATGTGAGGAGTTACTTTAACACTAACCAAAGACCCATGTTCTGCATAAACAACCACACACACATGGTTTCAGATGGTGTCAGCACAGAGGCTCAGCTGCACAAAGACTCATTTACATTCACACACACACACACACACACACACACACACACACACACACACACACACACACACACACACACACACGAGAGT
>VOQJ01012041.1:0-13630 GCA_015052665.1 Apistogramma diplotaenia | reverse complement strand
TGCTAGAGAAGTAAACAGTGGGTTGAAGTTTACTTGGTGTGTGTGTGTGTGTGTGTGTGTGTGTGTGTGTGTGTGTGTGTGTGTGTGTGTGTGTGTGTGTGTGTGTGTGTGTGTGTGTGCCGATTCTGGCTGGTACTATTTGCCTCCCTGTTTTCCTCCCTTCCAAAAGATTAATCACCCAGATGTTTCCTTGTTTTGCTGTTGGCTCTTTCTCACATTATATATCAAACAGAAACATCTCTCTCACTCTTTTTCTCTTGCTTAACCTCCTTCATTCCCTCCCCAGCCATAAGGCAATGTGTTTTTTGTTAATGGTCATGTAGTGAGTGGAGGCGTACCAGCAAGTGTAGAATTTCTTTTCCACTTGCAGTTTGATTTCAAACAGACGTGTCTAATTAAATTACAGTGCATTTGGGAAGATTTGTCCTTTTCGAGAAGTTGGAGCGCAGAGTAAAAAGCCAGCTTGGCTGTCACTTCTATGCTGTGTGCGCTTTTATTTTTGCAAAAACAAACCCTAATTTTACCATCTGCTTCGCAGGTGTCTGGTTTCATGTATTAATTGGAGGTCAGGTGAATATGGTGACTCTGGCAACTAAAATATCACTCATACGTGCACACATAGAAACATAGACACGCAAACACAGTGGGTTTTACTGTAATTCTGTACATGCATTCTTCACCCCTAACTTTAAGCATATTAAGTTTTTCACTTATTCATTTTTACAATCCTTAAACGCCCTTTTTGCATTCAAAGGGTGAAGGAAAGCACAATGACCCTCCTTCCCATCCTCCCTTCTAAGTTACATTGTTAAAAGACAAAATCAGTGTATCCAGAACTATGAGGCGCTTTCCACCGGCGTGCAATAGAGCCACTGCAGGTAGGGGCTGGACAACCAGTGAGTGGAAATAAGTTCAATGAATATGGTTTGAGCAGTGAAAACAATTGTTTTATGATACTAACCTGCTGATCCTTTGTTACTTTTTATTGTGGGGAGTGAGCAATGCAGAAAAAGGTCTGATAAGCACTAGATTAAATCAGCAGCAAACCTACATGCGACTCCCTCTGCTCTCAGCAAGGACAGTGAATTTCTACTAAAGAATTTAGAATTTCTTTTTTGAGGGACTGTGGCTGACTTTAAAAGCTGGAACCCTGAGATTCGCAGCCACTGCATCGCTTCACCTCCTTGTTGATGACTGGCTCATAAAAACAGACTGCATACCTCTGCCAAGGTTGAAAATTCACTCCACACCATGCATGAACGGAGTCCCTGGATCCAGAAGCATCTGGATCTGGATTAGTTTGTGATATTTCTTGAGAACAGCAAGATGATTTATTTTCATTTAAAATCTATTTGTAAAGAAGTAAAGAGAAATTTCCTTCCAAATGTTCCTGGATCCAAATATGGATGGAGACTGACTCCAAAAGATAATCACTTTTAAGTCAATCAAACCTCCCCTCAGAAAAAAAGCTTCATGCAGACCAGTTTTGTTTTGTTCGTTTTAGTTTTTCTGCTAAACAACTGAAAAACTGAAACATTGCATAACCTTTTTTTTGGCAACAGGTAACAATAAACATACTGCATAATGATCGCATGAAAGGTCTATGAAAGTGCACATTTATTTTTGCACAAATGGTGAATTTTTCCTCCAAAGTCTCATTAACTAGTGTAAACCCTCAAGAGCAACGTGCAAAACTGAGGAAATATAAAAATGTTCTAAACTGTCACTAAAAGACGATTTAATACAAACACAGATGGACACACAAACAGACACAAACAGACACAAACAGGTAGAACTCAATCCTGTAATCCAATCCCGACCCCTTGACGCATAAGTTGCCCTGTAACACAACCCAAACCTATGCCACAGCAACATGTGACACACACACACACACACCTATTACCAAAGCACACAACACTTGTACAGCATCTCAGCTAGTACTTTGCAGCATATGTAGAGCTGGTGCTGTGAAGGGAACAAGCTTCTTTCCTATGCAGCCACTGGCCATATGGTGGCCAGGGGCTGGCCTTGGTAATTGATGGTATCTGTCGGTCCGTCCACGGAGAGGGGCCCTGGGGCCCCGAGATGGCCAACCTAAAACATACAGAGATTCAGCATGGGAGGGGCGGATGAGGAGGGGGAGATGCTAGTGTTTCAGCCCTTCTCCTCTATTCAACCATTCATCTATACAAAGAATGAACTCCCCCAACTCCCACACTGCACACCACAATTGTGCTCGGGTTTTCTGATAAAGGCCCCTCTCTCTCTTGCTCTCTCTCCCTCCCTCTTTTTCTCTGGCTCCGGCTGGTTGGCCCAGACCCCCTGTCTTTGGGTTAGAGTGAGGGGCTTCAAAGCCCCCTGGCCTGGGTCTGCTCTAGATGCCTGGTTCTGCTCTCCATGCCCTCCTCCACTGCTCCGCTGCTCCTAAGGTAACCCCCAGAATGGGCTCTTTGATGGGTGTACAGTCAGCCAGATGGCACCCATTGATTGTATGGTGATCACTGGGTGCTGCCAGATTGAGACTGGGGGAAAACACTGGCACGGTGCTGGTCTATCGTTCACAAAATGAAAAAATGGAAGAAAATATAAAATCTAAATAAAATATAAAACAAGTTACTGTGTGATATGTATTCTGTATTTGTTAATGCGTTAGAGGCATGATAAAAGGCTTTAGCTACAGAACATAATTCAGTCTCAGCATTGTTTCAATTATACGAAATTACAGAAAAAATACTTTGTGTCCCTCTTTATGTTTTTCTGCATAATATCTGGCAATTCTGGTAATTCACATTACACTTTAACCAGAAAGACAGTTATAACATGTAACTCCCAAACTCTTAAAGAATCAAACACAGGAGTGATGAAGAGAACGCAGGCTGCTTATGAAGTTTCCATTTAATCTCTAATCTCTAATCCCTCCATATATGGTCTCCATTTTTAACAATAAGTCCATGAATCATCACGTACAGCTCCGTTTTCTCAGGGTCTGATGAGCCTTACACATGTGCGTGTGACTATTTCCACAGCGATGTTCACTATACCCCACCTCCCCATTGCCAGGGGTGAAACAGACGTACACAGGATGGGATGAGTGTGAAAGCGTGGGAGAGAGAGGAGAGGAGAGGAGCAGGGCTTGTTCCCACAGGCCTGACTCATGGTTCTACACTTCCAACAAAGACCTCTGCACCGGGACGCGGCACCCTAGCGTGTGAAGCAGACGGATGCACAAACACACATGAAAACAAATGCAACACATATATTTACATGTAATCTAACGAGCCTCCGCAACTCACCATGCTTAAAGATTCACAGCGAGTATAATATTTTTTGCAGTTTTGTAAAGTCATTTGTCACTTAATGACACTAAAGAGACTTGGTCATTAAATATAAATAATTCTGCCCACCGCTCAACAACTAGAGGCGGTATGAGAAGACACTAATGCACTAATGCTGATACTGTTCTAGCACTAACCGTGAGGTGCAAAGAAACCATCCCAAAAAATCTAACTCCAACAATATTCATTTATTTCATTTTTAAGTTTAAAATTCCTGCTATGACCTTGACGACCCATGCACATGCATGCACATGCATGCACATTTACATGCTCCACAGGTTTATTGATGGCAGGAACAATGCGTTGTTTTGTGCACTTGGACATGAACTTTGGGGATCCTGGTGATGAACTTCCAACTTCAAAAGCTTTGCGGATGGCTCACCCATTGAAAAGACAGGCACATATGACGTAATGTCTCAGGCCATCTAGTAAAACAAACATCAATGGATGATGCATTCGAAGCTGATCCTGAATCCAGTGTGTGGGAAGCTGAAAGCCAGATGACACTCATTTTAATATCTGAGCATTTCGTTCCCACTTCAGCACTGCTGCAGCAGCCACACTGTTCAATCATGTCCTCTGAATTCTTTGAACTGGGTTCAATATAATATTCAGAGATACCTAGAAAAAAAACAAGCTGAGATTGCTCATTGTGTCTTATAATGAAAACAAAGGGCACGTGGCAACATCATTATTTTGGACCTGAGGTCAGTGTGGCATACTGACGGCACCTACATAAGCCAGCAAAAATATTTCTGCTCCTTCACCAAAGTTCAGAGCTCCCATCATGACAAACACTGATACCGGCGCTGTAATGATATTTCCGAAGGATTAGCAGGTCGATCACACTGAAATGCAATCACAATGACAGTGCTTCTGTTGCCCAGGAGTGCACCTGATCACAGCAGAGCCTCTGCCTCAGCGTTCCCGGCAGAGCACAGCCTGATTTTTGTTACTTTTCTGATGATTAGACGAGCTGGCTGTTAATTAGGCCACAAACAGCAGCAGTCTAAACCACTAATAAACCAAAAAAATGCAAATTAAAGATATTGTTAATATTTCACAAGACAAGTAAAGGTGTGTGTGTGTAGTGTTTTAAGTTTTGTGTTATTTTTGTATATTTTTTTCGGGGGGGGGGTGTTTATCCTCAATTTCCCCTTTTCTTTCCATTGTTTATTATAGTTTTATAATTGTTTATTTTCTATTTATGAATTATTATTTATTTTAAAATTTTATGTATTGGATTAGCAGTTCACCCTGATACAACATGTTTAAGTACTTTTTTCAGTGCAAGGTTGTTTACCTTTGGTCATCTCTGCGTGACTGAAGCACATGACTGGTAACATCTGACTTAGGATGGCCATGTACATTATTGTGTGATGAACAGCAACTGCACTTGACAACTTTTTCTCCCACGTGAATGTTGCCAGTTTTGTGATGTAAAATTTGTGCATTTTGTTTTTTCTTTCCGCCATTAAACCATGTTGTTATTTTACTGTGTTTTCAACATCTACTATGAAAAATGAATAAATTCCCCAGTTTTCTGACTGAGAAAGCTTTAATTTCTGGCATACTGATAGAGGCATTACATGTCTCAGACAAGCTGCTAAGTGTTAGCAGTGTTGTAAGGTTTAAACTGTTATCACACAATATGTATTGATCTTGATCGTCTATGCTTAGCAGTTTGACTCAGGTCAAAATGAAGAAAGTGGGCCTAGTATCGCAATATCTGCACCAGTAACAGCCAACCACACCATGGCCTCATGAAATTCTGGACTGACATCAGTTTTCATTCTAATTTAGCGGTAATCTGATCTGTTACATTTGGCAGCCGGCGTATAATTACAGACAGCAAGCCTGCTTTGGGGTTTTTTGCCGTTGTTTTTCATGTGGCACTAAAAAAACTCTGCTTCGTTCGTTTGCCATTCTTCTCTTAGTTATTGTATTTTGTGCTGCCTACAAAAGCTCCCACCTCCTCCCATGTCTTTCCCGTACATTACAGGTCTGTCTGTGGTCCCAATGAACAATGATGACTATAGTGAAAAGCTGCCTGTTCAGTTGAATGGCTGGTCTTATCTGTAGTATGCAGGCCACGGGATGGCAGCAGCACATGTGCTGATGACAACCTCACACTGGACAGTTTCTGGCACCATACAATACCTTCCACTGTACACCTGTCGCCTGCTTAGGAGTCTACAATGTCCGGACTAATCCGTAATAAAAACCAAGATGCTCTCTGAGCATGCACCAGTTTTAATGTGCTGTGTTTTAGTTGAGTTTTTGGGCAGAAGGTGTCGAGGACCTCGGATTACATCATCACATCTGCCACAGTGAGATTTAGCATCACTGACTTTGGAGATGTCAGGAAGAACATCAGCCAACCCCCCACCACCCCCCTCCCCCCCCAACCAACTTAGCCACCGCCTTTGTTGAACCACTGTTTGCCCTGAGCTGCCCCGGCCCAGAACTGTTTGCTCTTGGGGATGGAGGGAGTGATAAAGGAATGGAGGGAGATGGAGAGAAATGGAGAGGCGAGGAGGCTCTCGATTTGTATAAGGTCTCTGGCACCATTCAAGATTGCGGGCTTTGACAAATGGAGGCAATAAAGGGGCGAGGCCTGGCAGGGGCTCAATTAACCACTAGTGGGACTGGAGAAGAGGGGGACACGGACCAAGACCCTCGCTTCTATAGAGAAGGAACAAGTAAACTGCAGGGAGGGGGAGGTCTGGCAATTTGTTCAGCTGTCTGTCTGTCTGTCTGTCTGTCTGTCTGTTGGCGCAGACTTGGCCACTCTGTCTCTCTGTCTTTGCATCTTTCATTTGGATGTATTTACTTAGCTTTTGCACTTGAGGGGCAAAATGAATCTGTCTTACTGTGTCCGAACAGTCACAGACATAGAAAAAAGTCAATGGGTTATATTTTAAAGGAGTCTGAAGATCAACTTATTAACAGAAATAGTTATTTTTCTAATCAGTTCTTTTTGATTCAGTTGACTGAATCGTTGCAATTTTGCAAATGAACAAAGAATAACTTCGTGTTTTCTCCTCAAAGCCAAACTAAAAAGCCTCCTGAAAAAGAAAAAAAAAGTTCACCCTAAAGCATCTGCTATTCAATCCCAACACTACTTCAGCCAAGCGTACATGAATATGGTGCTTATGCTAGTGTAAACAGACCATTACTTATGCAGAGCCAAAAAGCCAACAGTGCTTATTTAGGGGACAAGTTCACAATCTCTGTAGCGCTGCTATCCATTCTCAGTGACAGTCATTTGTGTACCTTACACTCTCAGCACCAGCTAGCTACCACCATTCAAATTCAAATTGAAACCTAGTGGGGGACAATAGTTGGGGATTCGCTAAGAGCAATTAGTAGTGGACTCCTCCAGTGTCTGGCCCAAAGACTTTCAGCCCTGTGGTTCCATCATGCAGAGGCACTGACCCCTTTCAGATGCAGGAAAGGAAGAAGAGAAAGACGGTACTGAATAAAGAGAGCTGCCTAGTGACACTGAAAAGAGAAGGGGTGGGGGGGTGCTGGCAGAGTTGGGACTGTGTGTTGGTTTTCCTCTCCCTACATTACACTAAGCTGGAGTGTGATGGAGGGTGTACGGCTGTTGTGTCAACAGGAAATGTAATGAAGACAATATTATTGTTGAGCCAAGTCATATCAAACCAACCCATAGTGTAAGATATTAAATATACTGGGTGCCCAAGCAAATCTACAAATATTCTTTCACAAATTATTTAAAAAACAAAACAAAGCAGACTGTCTAAACTTTTAGGAATGCTGACAAAATTACAACTCGCAGAAAAACTGTTTCGTGTGGCAACCCCTTCCTGCTTCCGAGAGCTCTGCAAAGAAAGGTGCAAGCCACTTATCTTCACAGCTGGAAACATATATAATGTACAGAACCGCAGACAGGTCGAAACACATAGAAATACTTTACATCACAGCACAGAACCGCAGCCTGTGAGCCACCTAAAACCTAACGGCGCGACACGCATGCGAACTGAAACCTAAACACGACCACATCCAAAGATGCAGAAGAGAGAAACAAGCAGCAAAGCGTGTAGAGCAAAAGAGAAAAAAAAAAAACAAAGCTACCAGTGAGGGAAACACTGAACGAACACAGAGAAGGTGAGTGTTATGACACAGAGAGACATCGGGGATTTGAACATACAGTATAAAGAGCGACTGGAAAGATGTCAAGCGTTAAACTAAAACAGCTGCAGATGGCCAGCTGTTGATGTCAGTGGCAGCTGGGTACATTTTTTATCTCTCACTGGTTCAGGAGATGATCAAAGAGCCGAAACGGTTCGCTGAACATCAAACAATGCGCAGAGAATTAACCCACCTGATGACAAAGGAAGCCTAATTGGTTTACATGTTAAGTGATGAGAATGTAACTACTGATAGGAGAGATACTGCTGCAGACGCCGATGTCGTCTTCAAATCCTGAGGCCGTGCATGTGTGTGTGTGCGTGCAAGAGGGAGTGTGTCTGCGTGAGCCTGAAAATGTTTTCCACTCTCTCTGACTGACAGCAGGTCCGCCCTGCTGCCACATGGATGTGGGATGTTTACACAGTATGAATGCGGCTGGTGACCTGACACCCAAGCACGAGTGTTTTATCTTTTCCAAAACCAGTGGAAATAAAACAGGAGTATTTCCTTCCCTGGAGACGGCTGTGCGTGCATGCGTGTGCGTGCATGCGTGTGCGTGCATGCATGCATGTGTGTGTGTGTGTTTAGTTTGTCACTGAGTCACACCTTTCATGTTGCAGACAGTAATTAGGGCCTGTTTCCATCAAAACACTCACTGTTGCAGCTTTAAAATGACATTTGGTCAGTGCTGCATTATTTAACATTTTTCAGATGACATTTTTAGAAGTTTGATGTCCTGTCCTGCATTTTATTCCAGTTTTATTTATTTTAACACTTCGATTTTGGTACAGGTTCCCATTTCCGTGAGCCTTGTATTTCATTCTGTGTTGCTTTTAAATACATCGTTTCGTGTTCTGAAGCATTTTGTGACTCCTGCCTGTGAAAAGCTCCAAGTCCCGTCGATGAACGCAAACCCTGTCTGTCCAGTATAAACCGTTATCAGGGTGGGGAGACTAACATGTTTTATATATTTCTTCATAATATTCCATATAACTCGTCGATGACCTGCATTTACATTACAGTGGTTCCTGTGATGAGGCTCTTCAAGCTGCAGCTCTGCCCTCCATGAGGTCAAACGCAGGTCGTGGCCGTAAAGGCTGAACTCCCGACACCCATCCCCATGAATGACACGGGTCATTGTGTAGCAACAGATAGCAGACACAATGAGTCCTAGTCTAAGTCCTGTTTTTGCCCAATGAGGTGTGTGGTTTTTTTCTGGTCATAGCGGCAGCTTGAAGGAATTCTCCTTTACGGTTGGCTAGCGACCCCATAACCACACAGACGTGTCTCCTCTTTATTAAATGTTCTCCACATTTCACATCAGTGCAAATGCTGTTTGAGAGGAGTTTCGCAGAACACTTCGGGAGATGAGAGGATTTTTAAGGATGGGATTTGTGCACAAAACAGAGAAAAAGACTCATTCAGTCTCTGCTGAATGCATCACTACAATGTGGAGCTACTCCACCTCTGCCTCTCTCTCTGTACTAGTTTTCCAAAACAGCACTAAGCTCTCTTGAGGATACTTGAGGTTTGGAAGAGTCAGATTTTGGCAGTGGCTATGAAGAAAGCTGGATGTCAGCCAACGACAATATTTTTGATAAAAGAACATCGTAGAAACCATCTATACTTATTACATTTCTATTTGATTTTCTGTCATTCAGCTCCCCAGTGAGCGCCACTTATATGGGTATCAAGTTATAGCTATTGTTTTATTGTGCGCTACATCAACATGAACGTTTTATCCAAAAAATGTGCAAACACTCTTTTTTCCCTTCTCAGCCAGAGCGATATACTCTTTCAACGAATTATACAACACAGTGGTTTCATAGTTCTTGCTTAATCTCAATAAGGTCAGTCAGCAAATGTGATAATAGTCAGTATGGCCTTATAACATGTATAGTTTACATCACTTTGTCTCAAAGACTAGCTTCAACAAAAGTCTTATGTGAGAGCAAGCTGTCTGCACAACAGCAGATATTTAGATTTCAGCCACTTATTTATTGCAAGGGTTCGATGATAATTCATTTTCCTTTCGTGACAATCAAAGACTGCAGCCTAGCTGAAGCTCACGATGATCCTCGATAGGAAAGAACTGTAACTGCAGACACTTCATTTCTGAATATACAGGCTTTGGCCTTACATCATATGTGCCCACAAAAGCATTTCATGTCAGTAGGAGGAACATATGGAATTAGCTACAAATGTGATGCCAATGCAAATAGCAGACTTTTTTTTTTTGTTTTGTGGTAGACACATTGTTAGATTGCAAGTTGTCATCACTGTAAAAAATTTAGCATTAGTGGCCGTTAGAGTGACAATCACAATCAAATATTGGCAAGTTTATTTCCTGTAAGGGCACAACTTGCCATGTTTGATTTGAATCAACACTACGATGTCAGTATTCACGCACTGAGACAGTGTCTAGTGTATATGATGTACAACATGGAAATATACCAGTGGAAGTATCCACCAGCTCTATATTTACATAGTATCAGAGCAGTGCTGCTGCTTTATAGTTTCTTAAATGTTAAATACATGACAGTATAATTAGTCAAGAGTAAAACAAATTGATATACAGAAACATGGGGCACAATGATAGTTATGAGCTGCTGTAATATTTTATGACAGCTGTATTCAACTGTGCTGTCAGCAAAAATTGATCTCACTTCATTCTTGTGCACAGATGTCCTGAACTCCAGTTTAACTGTGGATCCTTTGTCTCGGTTTTATTGTTGAGTCATTAAGGTTTTGAAAAACTTTATTTATTTTTCAAAAGTGTCCATCTCATCAAAAAAAAAAAAGGACTGAACAGGACTGAGCGCGTCCACATGTGTCACGGCTGAGCTTTTGCAACCTCGGCCACAGAAGCTCAACAGAGCCGGAGAAGCAGCAGGTGTGAACGCCTCTGGGGCTGTCAGACACACACACACACACACACACACACACACCCCACTTGGACAGTATTTCAACTTGTTGGCGTGCCTATAACCACCACCCCTTCCTCCCAGTTGCACCTCACCCTTTATCAAAAGACCCTGAGGCCAAACCAGGTGGTTGCTGCAAGGAAAGAAAAAAGGAGGGACACCCTCCTCTCCCCAACCACACACACACACACACACACACACACACTTACACAGAATTCATCACTTTTGCCAGAGAGGAGGCCTGCCCAGCCCAGCTGTGGCTCTCGCCTTTACCATCTAATAACCATGACCTTCACGCTCTGCCTGTCAAACCTTTATTACTGCCTGCCACAGGGAAGAGAGAGACAGAGAGAAAGAAAGTCAGAGAGAAAAGCAATAAAAGGCCACAGATGGGTGTGGGACAACACAGCTGACGAGCAGAGAAACAGAGAGCTTTTCACATACCGTCATTGCTGGTGATGACTTCAGTGACCTGAGATTGGCTGACAGATGTCTGCGCCTTCAGAAATGCAAAATGTCAACAGATGATTTTGCAGTCATACATTTGCAAAGTTAGAATTTCTGATATTGTCCAGCCTCGAAAGTCCGTGAATTTGCGCACTCGGGGGCTTGTGTGTTCGTGTGTGTTTGCACGCGCACTAAGAGGCTGTCAGCTCACATCCTAAATCAACACGCACTGAGCCTTTGCTGACAGACTAAAAATAATATCTAGGTTACAATGCTGTGCCAAGCTCCAAACACAACAAAGTCTCAGGAAGCAGTCTTTTCACCACGTTTCTATGGTTACTGACCACATGTGCAAGTCAGATAGGGGTGAGTGGTCAAGCTAGCAGTCAGGCTGCGTTGTCTCCCTGACTATAATAGGCCTAAAATATAACCTTCATTTAACTAGGCACAGATGTGTTGGAGATAGCGGGTTTGCACTCGCAGGTCATGCAAAGGGCATCAGATGAGCCCAGCACAAACCTCATCTAACTTCAACAAAGAACTGGAACAAGCTGATTAAGAGTTTTTCAGAGCTTTTTTTTTTTTTTCCAATTATGGCACAGGGGGAGACCAAGAACAAAGCGTGAGGGGGGTGGGGGTACAAAACTGGCAAAGAAAACATTGTGTACATTTTTAGGCTCAAGGGCAGCCCTGTGCCTTCATACAGATACATTATGTTACAAATGGCTCTGCACAACAAAAATGCATGAAAACTGTTTTATAGTTACATAAATATGTTTTTGCAAAGTGGCAAAAGTATTGTGTATCCAGTGTCATTGGTCACCAGGAGGCACCAGACATATTTCTGGGGGGAGGAACCTGCCGCCCATTGCAGTGGGGTGCACTGAGACTGTCTCTTAGGAATTAGGTGCATTTTCACATTTTTAAAGCTACTTAACAGATGTAAAATAATAAGAGAAAGACGCATGTGAAAGACTTCAGTAAGGCCACACATTGTACAGTGAATCATGTGATCAAAAATGCAACAAACACATTTTCAATAAATCCAACAAACCTACAGGGTGAGGCTAAAAAGAGTGACCGTCATCAGTCAAGGCTAAATTTCTCACATCTGTCTTTTGCCATCTTGTTGAGGATTTCTACCATAGGTGGAAGGAGGAAAGCCATAAATTTAGCCGACATTTAGAGGAGCTGAGGTTAACTGAGGATGATCCATCCTCCAGAGGAGGAAAGGATCCTGAGGCAATGTCAACAAACAAAATGCCACTGGAGAGTCATTCACCATTATCATTTTTCACTGCAGTCGAGCTAATCCTTTAGGAATAAATTACTCCTACAGAGGTAGCGTTCGCATTAGTCTCTCATCATTTATGTACCCTTCACTCTGTATTCCTCTCCTGTCACAGGATTTACAGAAGAAAAGCTTTTTAACTGTTAGCTGAAGCCGTTTTCACACATGCACTGCAGCCCTGAACGCTCCTCCACATTAACTGGCAAAGTTGCACGCAGGGCTTTGACCTGCCTGCTCCCTTGTGCAAAGTCTGTGTAGTGTCCGTGTGGGAAAAGAGCAGGTAATGGTCAATTCACAGCGAACCAGCAGGCACGATGTTCTGATTCAATGCACGTTCTACCATGGAAGCACCCTTATCTAAACCAAACCGAGTACTTCCATTAGTGAGAATCCATCTGAAGAAGACGGTTTTGTCTGGAGTTTATGTGCAAAAATGGTTTCAATCAAACTCTGGCACGTGGCCCCCTACGTGCAGGTCGAACCTTTACGTGGTTGAGAAAAACATGAAAAAAAAACCTGATGTAAAACATGCCCTCAGTTACTACTGTAATGTTACTGTACAGTTATACTGGAAAACTCCCAGGTGTTGTATAAGGTGTCCAATTCTGCATGATGGATGAGAATGAGTGCTTTGAGCTATATTACACTGACACTGAAAACATTTATTACAAACTGACTTTGTGAGCAAATCTGCTGCTTTCTTGCACGGAACACACTCATTTGTACACACTCATAGCATGTCCGAACATAAGTGTGTGCTAGATTACATACTTAGCACACATTTAGCTTCCGTGATGGCTACATCGGTGCTGTAAATGACACGTCTTGGACAACAGTGCTTCAACGTGCTACTGACCACTCAAAGCACCTGAGTGGTCAGTGCAGTACAGCACATCTATAGAAACATTTGTCTAACTAAAGACTGGGAAAAAAATGGCTTTTATTGTTTAATATATTTATTGAAAAGTTTACATTACAAAAATACGTTACAAAAATACAAATATACAAAAAGAAATACCAATGAGGGAAAAAGGTAATAATAATAATAATTTAGAAAAAGAAAAGAAAAAAAAGAAAAAGAAGAACCCACCCCCTAATAATGAACTCACCCAGTCCTCACTGTCATTGAGTAATCTGCAAAGAATGAAAAACAATATATACTGATGTACAATACCAGATCAACCTGCACAACTGAAAACCATCTATTCCTGAACCCGCGTTGAGGGTTGATTAAAGAAAAGAAGAAAAGATTTCCAAGTCTGATAAAATTTATTCTCCGAGCCTTTCATTACACACCTGATTTTCTCCAGTTTTAAAGTAGCTAATACATCCCTAATCCAGTGCGTTACTGTGGGTGGGGCAGTATCCTTCCACCTTAGAAGGATCAGGCGGCGTGCCAGTAGAGTTGAAAAGGCAATCACCCTGTGTCCCCCTGCAGGTAATCCCACCCCCTCAGGAACAACCCCAAAGAGCAA